>VDFB02327297.1:110338-134151 GCA_007258455.2 Sequoia sempervirens
CCCTACCTAGATAAGTCCCTCTCACTCCAACTCCTCTCTCATACTTTCTCTCTATATTTCTCTCCCTCCCTTACACTCTCCCTCTTTTAGGTCTCTCTCTCCAACCCCCTCTCTCCCACTCCCTCTCACCCCCTCTTCCTTTCTCAGATCTCTCTCTCAACACCTCTCCCTCCCATCCCTCTATCTACCACTCCCTCTCTCTCCCTCTCCCTAAGGAACCCTACCTACATAAATATATAAATCTCTCTCTCTCTCTCTCCCTCCCTCCCTCCCTCTCTCTCCATATCTCTTAGATCTCTTCCTCCCACCCCCTCTCTCTCTCTCACTATATCTCTCTCCTACTCCCTCTCTCCCACTCCCTCTCTCTCAGGTCTCTCCCTCCCACACCCTCTCCCTCTCACTCTCTTAGGTTTCTCTCTCTCTCACTCCCTCCTTCTATCTCTCTCCCTCTCCCTCTATCTCATACTCCATCTCTCTCCCTATCTCTCAAGTCTCTCCCTCCCACCCCTCCTCTCTCTCTCAATTCTCTCCCTCTAGCACCCTACCTAGATAAATCTCTCTTTCTCTCCCCCTCTCTGCCCCCCTCTCTCTTAGATCTATCTCTCCCACCCCCACTCTCCATCTCTCTCCCTCTATCCCCCTCACTCTACCTAGATAAGTCCCTCTCACTCCAACCCATTCTCTCCCACTCCCTCTCTCTTAGGTCTCTCCCTCCCACCCCCTCTCCCTCTCTCAGGTCTCTCTCTCTCACTACCTCTCTACCTCTCTCTCTTAAAATTATCCTTTCCTCTAAATACATACACACATATAATCAAACAGACATACATACAGTCATACATACATACTTACATACATACAGTCATACATACATACATACATACATATAATCATACATGCATACTTACATACATACAAGAATACATACATATGTACATACAATCTTACATACATACACTGATACATACATACATACATTTATATACTAGCATTTAACACAAAGAAAGACATAATGTGAGCACATTATAATGTGCTCATGTTATGTCTTGCTTAGGAAACTCTTGAGCATAAATTTAAAAAATATGTGAAAACCATGAAATAATGTGAGTGCGCTATTTTTTGCTTTGGGAATCCCTAAGCCTTAGGCTTGATATCTGCTTTGGATTACCAACCCAAAAGCTTGGAGTTCCTTCCCAACATCCAAATATGTGTGTTTTCATATTCTACAAGATTTCACATAATTGTGTTCATGCTAACCATCAGGTTTGCATGTGTTTCAAGGTCGAACAAATCAAACACCTAGGTATTGTTAGGATCTCTCTTAGCTATTTAACGATGTAATTTTTTTCACATTTTGACAATGTTAAGCTTTTCATCTTTAATTTATTTTGTTTGTGTGTCCATTTTTTGGAAAAATATATTGTTTGGTATTTTTTCTTTATAAATTAACCATTAATTAAAATTTCAAATAAACCACACTTTTAGAAAATAGAATCCATTCTACACATATTAAAAAAATTGATTTTCAATTAGTTTTCAAACTTTATAGGGGTAACATGACCAAAATTCTATTTTTTCAAGATGTGTCCACTTTGAAAATTAGTAAAAAATCAAATATTCATTAAAAAATTATCAGAAAAATTGGGCATAAACTACATGTTATCTAATTTCTCACTGAAGTGATTTTTAAAATACCAAAAGAAATTTAACCCTTTGAGGGAGCCACACAAGTCACTATGTTATGTTTTTTTGACAAAATCAACACCAATTTCTATGGCTCCCTCTTTTGAACCCCTTAATCTCTACCATTTAAAAAAAAAAAATTGGTAGTTTAGAAAGTAGAATTGAAGCACTATGATCCTTGTGTTTGTTGCATCTAAATTTCATAGCTAAGGTCAGTATTTCTTGATTTTAGAAAAAAGTGGTGTTTCAAGGTCGAACAAATCAAACACCTAGGTATTGTTAGGATCTCTCTTAGCTATTTAACGATTATTTTTTTTCACATTTTGACAATGTTAAGCTTTTCATATTTAATTTATTTTGTTTGTGTGTCCATTTTTTGGAAAAAAACATTGTTTGGTATTTTTTCTTTATAAATTAACTGTTAATTAAAATTTCAAATAAACCACATTTTTAGAAACTAGAATCCATTCTACACATATTAAAAAAATTGATTTTCAATTAGTTTTCAAACTTTATAGGGGTAACATGACCAAAATTCTATTTTTTCAAGATGTGTCCACTTTGAAAATTAGTAAAAAATCAAATATTCATTAAAAAATTATCAGAAAAATTGGGCATAAACTATATGTTGTTATCTAATTTCTCATTGAAGTGATTTTAAAAATACCAAAAGAAAGTTAACCCTTTGAGGGAGCCACAAAAGTCACAATGTTATGTTTTTTTGACAAAATCAACACCAATTTCTATGGCTCCCTCTTTTGAACCCCTTAATCCCTACCAATTTTTTTTAAAAAATGGTAGTTTAGAAAGTAGACTTGAAGCACTATGATACTTGTCTTTGTTGCATCTAAATTTCACATCTAAGGTCAGTATTTTTTTATTTTAGAAAAAAAGTGGCCACTGACAACTCCTTTTTGTCTCCCCATCTTTTTGCAATTACCCTCCAGAAGAGATGAAGAAAGCGATGGATAAGATCTAGAGAAGGAAGAGAGAGAAGTTAAGGATGAGTTTGTGCCAAATTCTGGTGCAAATGTTTCCTTTAGAAACTAAGTTCAGTGCTTTCGCTTAGGGGGAGTTTTAACAAACAATCATTAAGCCCCTACTAAAGATATAGTTCTAATTCCTTCAACGCATGGATATGAGATGTAGGTCATTATGCTTGACCTATTGGTGAAAACACAAGTGGAAAATATCAAATTACAAAAGTTTTTAGAGCATTTGAAGGTGACTATGCATTACAGTTAGGGTTTGAAAACTTCAAATCAAGTATTCAATGTGAGTTAGGTCAAATTTATAAAGGGTTTATAAGTGATTTCATATTCAATCTAAGTCATTTGCAAACAAGTATTTAAAGAGAAGAGCTGTGAAGGAATGCAGTGAAGTAATTGAAGAAGATCATAATTCTTGCACACAAAACCCTAATCAACAGTGATTTTCAGGTATTTATAGTTTCCATTTTCCCTAAGTTTTGGAAGTGATTTCAATTTGTTGCAAAAAATTATACCCCATAAGTTATAGAGGCTGTAGACTAGCCCTATCCAAAATTTAAATGATACCCTGATAAATCAATGGTAATAAATCTAGATGGAGCATTTCCACACATTCCATATGGTGTGTTTCATATTGAGGATGTAAGGATTTACATACATGCTAAGTTGTAAGAGTATAATTACAATTTTTTTGGTGAAGTATGGTTTAATGAACTCATTGGAGATGAATTTGAGTTGAGAACTGAGTTTGGGAGCCTGACAGAGAAAAACCTAGATGTTTGGAATAATTTCCCAAAATTTTGTTATGTTGATGAGTGGGTAAGATACACATTGAGCTGAATCCATGAAAGATTCATTTGGTTGGACATACCACATTTTATAAACAAGGATTCCATTAGGGTTTTTATTGGTTTATACTTAACTAGACCAATTTCAATAGTCAAATCAGTGAAGGATGAAATGGCAATGGAATTGACTGGTGGGAAGTATGACAAAAGAGATTTGATAGTGAAATACATCAAAGATTTGATAGTTAAGTATGCCTCAATGTTGGTTGGATATAAGGTATATTTCACAAACAAAGAGAACTCTATTTCTACCACTACCATTAACACAACATATGAGATGGTGAATAAGGGAGTAAATTATGATTTGTGTGAACTATTGAGAGCACAATTGCTTGATAACCTACAAAAGACTAAGGACTCCAAGTACCCTTTCAAATTTGGTACTTTGATTAATTGTTTATTGTTTTAGTTTTAAAATTAGGTTCACAGTATAATAAACATAGTATGGATGAAGGAAAAAATTGTGGCACATTAGGTAAGAGACCACATATTGAGGTTGGGTGATGTTAAAGCATAGGAAAATGCATTATGGGGTCTCCTCAAAACCCTTCAAGGGAATATATAGGCTATAGAAAAGATACCAAAAAAGTGTGGTGGAAAAATACAAGGATGACATTATTTTCATGGTAAGGATTGTTGCATAATGAAGGTTGTTTAGCCTAGAAATGTGTGGATCCCAAAAATGGGATACAAAGTTATGGAGGATGTAATTATTGGTTTGGATGACCTTATGTTGAGAAAAACTAGAGACACTTCTAAGGAGAGATAGGGAACCTATGAAGAGAAGTCAATGTAGGTGTATATGGCTCAAAGGAAAATGTAGCTAAAGAAAATAGTTGAGAAGATGAATGCATAGTTTGTGGAGGTTATGGGCATAACAAAGGAACAAGTAGAGAAAGCTAAAGGTATGTCTAGCTCTCTGAAAGGTGCATATAGCATAAGAAGATTTGGTAGAAAATATACCCCCTCTCTGGTTGCTCCCAAGTCCTTTGAGACTAAGCCATCTGTCAATGGAACAAAGAGAAAGGATTCTAATAGTACTTTGACAAAACAAAATAGTGCACTAGTAAAAGAAAAGACTATTCCAACAAAGCAACAAGGTGCCTCACAAAGGAGAAGATTAAAGACAAATGAAACAAAAGGAAATTATATGGGTGTAATAATAGATGATGAGGAGGAAGAAGAAGGATTAGAGTTACTCCAGATAAGGAAATCTAAAGTGCCACAAGGAGAAACAAGTGGAAAGAAAACCAAGATTGACATTATGGACACAAACAAAAAAGCTGAGGTAGAGAAAGAAATAGAAGACTACAAAATTTAGATGAGGAAGAAGAAATTAGAATCTGATAAGGAAAAAAGTCATTGGAAGCAAAGAAGAAGAAGTATCCCACTCTAATAAGGAAACACAATCCAATGAAGCTTGAAGCCTTGGTAAGAAAAATAGCAGAGTACAAAAATCTTGAGGAGACTATTGCTTTGTATCCTAATGCAGATGACATAGAAAAATCAATTATTGAGGAAGCAATTGTAAGGTACATGATAGATCTTGATGTGAACATGAAAGACATATAAAATTAGCTACATGAAGATCTAAAAGGAGTATTATATGCAAGGAGACAGAAGGAATTTGATGAAGATACAAGAATGAGGGCATCTACATTGGAAGAGATTAGTGCTCCCCTCTTAGTTGAGAACAAAGCAAGATTGGATCAATTATACTACAAGGAGTTTAGAACCAAAAAAAGGGTTACTACATTGATGAGCTAAGATAAAGATGATATTGAGAGGTTAAAGAATGAGACTATTGAGAAGATTTCCAATTTGAAAAGGAATTAGGCATGGGTTTGGATAGAGAAGAAAAAGTATATGGTGATATTCTTGCTTCAAAAGTCAATATACCAAAAACTACACAACATGAGCATGGAGCAGAAGAAGAGGATGTGTAGAATGATACCCTTATATATGTGAAAGAGAATATTATAGAAGAACTTTTCATTGATAACACTCCTTCAATAGGAGAAAATATTGGTACATAAGAAAATAATGAAGAGTCACAAAAGGAGGATGCATTTATAGGTAACATTCCCCCTCCTCTAGAAACAAAAAAGAGTATTGAGGAGGTTGTACATGACAACTCAGAGGTACATGAGGAAAAAAACAAAAAACATATGCCTACTCTAGATATCAATACCAAACTAGTTGATTATGGAAAGAAGACTTAAGATATATCCAATGTTGCTGACATGAAGGAGGATGAAAGTGCAAAATCTTGCATTTGTGACAAGGAAAAGAAAAAGATTGAAGAGAATGAAAAAATAGTTGGAGAGTCCACTAGAACCTCTAGAAATTCTTTGAAGAGTCTACTAAGAATGTAGTTATAGTTCTAACCAATTGTATCCCCATAATTATTACAAATACCAATGCAACAGGGTCAGGTGGACATGGAAAAGATTTCCTCTCTTCACAAGTTACAACTAGGTGAAGTATTTCATGCCTCCACCAGGAAATAAATCTTGCAAACACATAAAAGAGCACAAAGTTAATAGATGAAGTAGTAAAGGTGCTACAAGAGAGTGTACCTAGAGAAATCATTGGCAATTCCTTATCTGGTATGCAAAATTTAAAGCTTTTACTTAATTCCTTTAAAGAGTATTATAGTGGATTGGAAGAGAAATTAAAGAAGGAGATCAAAAAGGAGGATAATAAAAGGTTGATAAATACAAAAGAGAAGTGTTCACTACACATAATAAATTTCAGAATAATCTTAAGGATGCACAATAGTGTGTTGAAGAGGGAAATGTGTGATTTCAATTTTGTATGAAGTGGCCCAGTTCAACCAAGAATATTAAGAGTTAGATGGAATCCATTGAGTCTCTAATTGATAAAGCATCCAATTCCTATGATCCGGTGAATGATGTAGATGGATACACTAGAGTAGCTATTGAAAATATAAATGAATAATTCTTCCAACTGCAAAAGCAAAGAGAAAATATTATAGTGTAGTTTGGACAACTTAGAGATCTGGTAAATGCAAAGTACACACCTATAGCTAGTACTCTAGAAAATGTGAAGAAGGAAAAAAAGATGAATCCAATACCTAACTCTCCAGATGATGTAGAGGAGCTCTTTATGGAGTTTGATACTTAAAGCTACATGCTTGGCATAAACAATAAAGAATGGGAAGATGGTGAAAAGGTCTGACAAGCACATCTTGCAAAATTGTAGGTGTTATACACAAATGTTCCATCTTCTTCTATTTGATTTTGTGTACATTTCTTTTCTTTCTTATGTATTTCATACTTCATTGTATATATGTAGATGTTAGAGGATAGTGTCTTAGTATCAATTTTGATCCATTTTGATGGATAGCACTATTAGGGGGAGTTGGTCAGATTTTTGGATTTTTTTTATTCTCACAATACATGTTTATATCAATCAAGGGAAGTATGTATGTAATCCAGTGAAGAGTTGGTTGATAATTTAAAATCACCCAAAAGGGGAAAAGAGAAGATATGTGTCAAAGGAAGAGCAGAGAGTGTAACATATGTTTTACACCCTTTTCCCTTGATTTCAAAGGGTGAGAGAGTTTGGAGAATAGTTTTTGTGCTTGTTTCCATCAATGACAAAGGGGGAGATCATTAGAAGTTTATAGATTTTTTCAGTGATATGCTTGTTGGCAACATGAGCATGGGACGTATAGTGTGCAGATGTAGTGTTGTCATTGATGTCAACATTGTGGTTTGATATGAAGAATGATGTACAAATTGATTGGGGAAGAATAAGTGTGCATGAAGATGATAATCCAATGCATAGATGCAAGAAGTTTTGATCTGGTGCAAAATTTTGAATTGAATAATTGGCTGTGTCAAAACATAGTTTTCACTATATAGTGTATCTATTTTTTTTGGTCTGCATTGGTCTGGATTGAACAATATTTGTTTTTGGTTCTAAGGAAATTTTTGAGGTGGTCAGAGGATTCTAAATCCAAAAGTTCATATTGATTTTCCCTTTGGTACAGAGGTTATGAGTAATAGAATATCGGGTCTGCCAGTGACACTATTAATTTCTAGTGCAGAGTGTATGTTTTGGTAAGTCCACACTACAATATGTTATTGTGGATTTTTGAAAGTGTTTATAAGTGTCAGTTGCATCTATGTTCCAAGCAGCATGATGTTTCGAGGTCTGTGTGTTAGTTTGAGGATGATTAGCTAGTGAATTTTGATGTTAGTGAAAGGAAGCTAAGGTAGCAAAACAACTTCCTACACTAACCTTGAGCGGAGAATAATGCAAAAAATTTAAAAATATTTAATTGTTACAAAAAATTAAACAAAAATAAACACAAATATCATGCATACCACAACACAATGATTTACATGGGGAAAACCCTTTCGGGAGAAAAACCCCACACTCCAAAAGCTGCCCAATATATTATTCAAAAATCAAAAGATTACAATATACTTGCAGAGAAAGCTTCTCACAGGAGTATCACCACCAAAGCTCAAGAGACAACATGAATGCTATCAGACTCTCAGAATACACCCCCCATCTACAAATAACCTAGCTGCTTATAACAAGCTTTTTTGAGCCTTCTAGAATTAGGGCTTTACAAGGTCATTTTTCGTTTGACATGTTAACAGAAAAAACCTTGATGTGTTAGTGGGAAAAAACCTTGACGTGTCAGTGGGAAAACCTTAATGTGTTAGTGATTTTTTTTTCAAGGTGATACCCCGAACTCCATATCTTGTTACGAGTGTACAATATTTGCATGATCAATCACCACATATCAATAATAAACCATATATAATTGCAAGGTTGAGACACATTTTCCTAACAAATCACCCACTTGTCGAAAACCTTACAAGAGCAACATGAGGATGTAACCATCGTCTCTTTAATTTCTAGGGGCCGAAAGGACCATACTCTTTGAACACCATCTGAACTTCTTTGTGCTCAAAGGCTTAGTAAAAGAATCAACAACATTCATCAAAGTCTCTAACTTAACCAGCTTCACCCTACCATCTTCAACCATATCTCTAAAAAAATGATATTGTACAACAATGTGCTTGGTCCTGGCATGAAATGTCAGGTTCTTGGCTAGACATATCGCTCTTTGACTATTGAAATAAATTGTCACTGCACCTTTTTTATTCCAATATTTGAACACAATCTCTTAAGACAAATTTGGCTTCTTTACAAGAATGAGTAGTTGCCATATACTCTACTTTAGTCTAGTGGACAAAGCAACCATAGCCTATTACTTACTCATCCAATTAATTGCACCACCAAATAAAGTAAAAACATAAGCACTGGTGGATTTTCTACTATCATCATTAGTTGTCTAGTCTAAATCCACATAACCATGAATATCAAGGGATATCTCGTCTTCAATCATATTACTATGATAACATAAGGAATTTAATCTAAGGTACCTCACAAATATCTGAAGACTCTTTTAACTGCATCCCAATGAACTCTACCAGGATTAGACATATATCTAGAAATAAGTCCCACTACTTGAGAAATGTATGGTCTAATACAAATAATTTCATACATTAAACTTCCAACTGAACTCTGGTAAGGCACTCTACTCATGTCTTCCATCTCTGATGGAGATGTTGGAAAATCTAAAATAGATAGCTTTGTTCCAACTGAAACAAGAACAAAAAATGGTCTACAATCCTGCATATCAAACCTCTGTAAAATTGAGTTGGCATATTTTCTTTGGCTAAGACAACTTTTTGTTCACTCTATCTCTTTTAATTTCCATCCCAAGAATGTGTTTAGTTGCACCAATATCTTTCATTTCAAATTTAGCAGCAAGTTGAGATTTCAGTTCTAAAATCATACCTTTCCCTCTACCAATAAATAACATATCATCAACATACAATGCAATATATAGGAAATTATCACCATCAATTTTATAATAAATACAATTATCTGATTTAGAATGCTCAAATCCCAAACTCAACACATATGTATCAAATTTTTGGTACCACATCCTAGGACTTTGTTTTAATCCATTCAAAGATTTTTTCAATTTGCAAACCAACTTACTTTTACCTTTCACCACATAGTGCTTTGGCTGTGTCATATAAATATCCTCCTCCAAATAACCATGAAGAAAGTAGTTTTCACATATATTTTATCAACCTCTAAATTATAATTAGCAACAATAGAAAGCAAAAATATAATGCATGTCATTTTTACAACAGGAGAAAATATCATACCATAATCAACACCCTCAACCTGAGAGTAACCCTTCACAACCAACCTTGCTTTGTACTTCTCAATACCTCCATTTGAACCAATATTTTTCTTGAACACCCATTTATAACCAATAAGTTTTCATCCTTCAAGAAATGGTACAAGATCCCATGTATCATTATTTTTCAAAGATTCCATTTCTTCATCCATCTAGCAATCTTCCAAGATTCTGCATCATTCATACCTAGTGCCTCTTCTACAAATTTGGGCTCATCCATGTTAGTATTCAAAGAAAAAATACATCTCCAATCACTAGGTGAATACCTTTCAAGTGGTTTTCTATTCCTTGTAGACCCATGAACAAGCTGAGTTGGAGGTTCTTCCTCCTCTTTTGAAGACTCAGAGCTAGATGGGCTCTCCTCAACTTTTTGTCTATCCTTGGGCCTCAATTCAACTTTCTCAGGTGTAGAAGGAAATTGAATCACATCTTCCTATTTACTTTGTTCTAGATGTAATGTTATAGAAGGCTTAGTTTCTCTAAAAATAACACTTCTAATATGTATTACCTTCTATGCATTAGGATCTAAAAGCTTGTATCCTTTCACACCATTACTATATATGATCAAGATACATTTCACATCCTTATTCTCTAACTTTTTTCGCTTCTCCTTTGGAACATGTGCATATGCCTCACAACTAAAAAATTGAAGATTTCTTAATGAAGGCTTGCAACTTGACCATGCCTGTATAGGCATCTTAACAACAAGAGCTGATGTAGGAGACCTATTAATCAGGTAACAAGTAGCAACAACTTCAGCACAAACCTTTGTTCTAGGCCAACACCACTCAACATACTCCTAGTCTTCTCCATTACTGTCTTGTCCATTCTTTTTGTGACTCCATTTTGCTGTGGAGAATACAAAGTTGTCTTATGTCAATGAATACCAAATCTTTACAAAATTTATCAAAATCATTAGAGAAAAAATTGCCTCCATTATCAGTCCTAAATTTTTTTATTTTCTTTCCAATCTGCAACTAAACCATTGCTTTAAATTCTTTAAATCAACTAAAAACTTTAGATTTACTCTTTACAAAATATACCCATGTCCTTATACTATAATCATCAATAAATGAAACATAATATGTGGATTTACCAATTGAAGGAACATTTATAGGACCAAATACATCAGAATGAATAAGATCCAATACACCACAAGATTTATGAGAAATCAAGTAAAATTGGACCTTTTTTTATTTTCCATAAATACAATGCTCATAGAAATCGAATTCAAGATTACAATCTGGAAAACCTTCAACAAGGTTTTTATTTAAATTTAAGGTCCTTAGACCCTTTTCTCCAATATGGCCAAGTCTTTGGTGCCATAACATATTTTTCTCTATGGGTAACTTTGTCTCAAAAGAAAGAGCACCCTTGGGTACCCAAAAGCCATGACCATTTGCTGAAGGTGAAACCCTCACTTCTTCTATAGACTTTCTTTTCACAGAAGTACTATTGCACTCAACAGTGGATCAATCAGGCTTATAGAATGTCTCATATCTGACACCTCTAACCATCTTGCATCTTACATAAAAAAATACTACCTGCACACCCACATCTATTAGTTTTCTCACAGATAAATTTTTTTATGCTAATCCAGGGATATGCAACACACCATTAATCCTTTTTATTCTACCATTAGGAAACCTGAATTTAACTTTACCACAACCAAAAATATCTAAATGAGAATCATCACCCAAGTACACCTTACCTCCATCAAATTCTTCATATTCACAAAACAAATCTTTATTAAAGGTCATATGAAAAGATGTACCTGAGTCAATTAAGCATGCATCATTACCTGCATGAGTTGCCAAAGCTGTAATGAATGTGTCACCATATTCCTTCTTGGACTTGGAATCAGAATCAAATTTCTTCTTTTTCTTCTTCTTTTCTTCTTTGAATTCCTTACAAACATGTTTGGGCTTACCATAGTTCCAGCAAATAACTTTGGACTTTCTAAGAGATTTAGATCTCCCGTTGGACTTGGATTTTTCACACTTCTCATTCTTCTTTCCTTTTTCCTTAGGTCTTCCATGAACATTTAGGGCCTCCTTGGCAGTGATGGATACCTTCCTCCTTATCTCTTTAGAAAGAAAAGAACCCACCACATCTTTAGTCTTCAATATAATATAAGTACTCCCAATAGCCATAACAAGAGAATCCCACAAATCAGGAAAAAGAAGAAAGCAAGATCCGCCATTTCTCCTTTTCATCCATTTTTGACACCAACTAATGCCAATTGAGCCACCAACATATTGAATGCTTCTAGGTGGTGTTTGAATCATTTTCCCTCTTCCATTCTCAAGGAATATAACTTCTTCCTCAAGAAAATCTTGTTTAGTAAAGATTTGGCCTAATACATCTCACCAAGCCTCTTCCATAGTTTTTGTGCATAGTTATCTTCATGGAAATTAATTAAAATAGAGTCTTCCAAGCATAATCTGATTACACCCTTCGATTTATGATCCATAACATCATATTGAGTAGCTTGAGTAGGATCTTTAGGCCTTGAATGATTCTCATCAACAACATCCCATAGATCTTGATCTATCAACAAATCCTCCATCTTTAGCTTCCACATCTCAAAATTATTTCCAAAAAAATTCTCCACCTCTATTCTCCCTAAAGAACTTGCCATCTAAAAATTCCTACAACAAGATCACAAAGTGTCTTTTTCACAAGTTCCCACTCAAATCTGCATTAGTTTAGAAAACCCAACAACCCACAACTGAAACCAAAGGCATGATCAAGCCTTGATACCACTTGAAAGGAAGCTAAGGTAGCGAAAAAACTTCCTACACTAACCTTGAGAGGGGAATAATGCAAAAAATTTACAAATATTTAATTGTTAAAAAAAATTAAATGGAAATAAACACAAATATAATGCATACCGAAACACAGTGATTTACATGGGGAAAACCCTTTCAGGAGGAAAACCCCACAGTCCAAAAGCCACCCAATATATTATTCAGAAATCAAAAGATTATAATATACTTGCATAGCAAGCTTCTCACAAGAGTATCACCACTAGAGATCAAGAGACAACATGAATGCTATTAGAATATTAGAATACACCCCCATCTACATATGCCCCAACTGCTTATTACAAGCTTTTTGGAGCCTTCTAGAATTAGGGTTTTACAAGGTCATTTTTCATTTGACATGTTAATGAGAAACATTGATGCGTCAGTGGGAAAAAAAATTGACATGTTAGTGGAAAAACCTTGATGTGTCAATTATTTTTTTTGGGGCGATGCCCCAAACCCCATATCTTGTTATGAGTGTACAATATTTTCATGATTAGTTACCACATATCAACAATAAGCTATATATAATTGCAAGGTTGATATACATTTTCCCAATAGTTAGGTCACTAGCAGTGCCAACCTAATATGTTTTGTGTTATGTGGACTTTATATATGTGTTGATTAGTTATGTAGGAGCTATTATAGGTCCACCCAACCTATTTGATGAATTATAAGTTTTGAGTTGTGGTGTGAAGCATGTTTTGGGCCAACAATTCATAGTATGCATGATACATCTAATTAGGCCGACCTAATTGATGTTGTAGATGATTGAAAATGTAATGGGTATTAATGGAAATATCATTTTGGTGTTGAAAAGAGATGATTAATTTGTGTGTGTGAATTCCTAAGAAGAGAATGTGAATGTGATGTGAATGTAGAACAAAGCAAAGTGTTAGAGAAGAGTAATATGAAGTGTGTTGATTCAATGTTTTGAGCTTTAATGGAACTATATTTCCTACATATTGGAGATGCACTTGTAGTAGTTCAAATATTGGGAGTGATCCACTCCTCTCTTCTAATTCTCTTATTATCTAGACACTGAGTCCACTAGACAGTGAGTCCACTTAGTAGTGAGCCTTTCTGTAATATCTTATAACCGATTATAATTATTGTGAGCTAATCCTCACTTTGGTTTTTCCCTTTTTGGTTTTTCCATGTAAAAATCAGGTGTTCATGTGTTATATGCTTTGATGTTTGTTTTCATGGTGTCTTTCCTTACTACAAATTGAATATGATGTGGAATGAATTCTTAAATATTTAAGTAGTTTTAGAGAATATTGATTCAACCCCCACACAGTATTCTAGGTGTTCAACATTCTTTTGTATTCATTTGGTCCACAATAGTACATGAGGAGATTGATAAAGAATATTACCATCCATAGCCATGAGAAATGATAAGATTTTCACTTTACAATTGAGCTCGCAAACACATTTTTCTTTGAAATGTAAAATATGAAAGAAAAAATTCATAGTTTAGAACCCTTGGTATGCCAATTTACATCTCAATATAAAGATGTACATTAAGCCACACATTTATTCAAGAATATTTGTAATTAGGTGGCTTAGGAAACTTAGCAAAATAAATCTATAGAGTAAATACAAATATTTTCTAATAAAATATATTATACTTAATATTTAAAAATCTCACATCAAGGGCTTTGATAATCCATTTAGCACATAAGGATAAAAATTGGCATCGTATTTGAAGCAACTCTAGCCCTCTAAAGTCATGAAGAGGGCAATAATATTCCCAAGCCACATGGTGAAATCCTTTATTATTAGAAGAGGTCTCCTCTAAACTACTTAGGGAGGTCACAACTCTTAGTCACATGCTTCCCAACCACCTTCGAAAAGACCTAGGGATCAATCTTCTTGTGGGTGGTCATATCCCTCCTTCCCACCTTCAACGTATTCCTAGTATCATGACTAAGGGACTACTAGATAGTCACAATTTGGCAAGTTACCATGCTTGGCTCTATCTATTTATCTTTTTTATAATATTTATTTATCTATAGAAGATCAAAATATAGAAGAGAGTGTAATTAGTGGTTAGTAGCCTATGAACAATGGCTCTAGTCCCATTAAAATTGTTGGATTTTATTCTTCAACCTTATAGCTCCTTGAAGTCACTTCCAATCCAACATATATAGACAAATAGAGAAAAAGAAATAGATTTTCTCTAAAATCCTAAGAGCTATATTGATGCAAAAAAATATGAATAATAATATGTAATACTAGTCAATTAAACTTGATAAAAGGAGAAAGAAACCCTAGATAAAACTTGGTAGAATTGTTTAAATTATAAGGTTTTTCCTTGCTTATTAGGGTTTATTTCCATGCCCTATGTCCTAAAAAACTATTTCTATCATTGGATCTATTACTTTTGTTATATTTTCATGTTGAATTGTTGGCTAGGTTCTCATTATCTTAAGTTCTATTCGATCCCCCTTTTTACTGGTTGAGTTACCGAACCATCCTATCCTTAGCAATCATCTAAAAAACATTTCTAAATGTGAAAATTAAATTACTTAAGTGATATGCTTATATTACCTTTTTGTTGGGATGAATTATCAATAGGTGTTGGGTTTCTATTGTTTCCATGCTTTTGCAGGCTTTTAGTTGTGGGAAGAGGCTTAGGTTGCAGACTCACAAAATCTTGATACCTAATAGAGTTTCATTTGATTTTGTGATTCCAAAAGTATGATGAGATGAGCCTGAACTCTATCATGGGTTAGTGGAAATGTGACATGTGGCCTTATTTCTATTTCTCCTATGCTTCTTGTTACACCTGTGGTTTTATATGGTTGTGAAGTTTGGGTAGCAGCATGTTAGCTGTAAAATGGAAACAAATAGAAAGACTTCAAAAGAACTTAATCACAAGAAATTTCAAAATAAAAAAGTAAGGTTCCTTATGAGGTTGTTTTAGCTGAAGTTGGGGCCTTCCCAATGGAAATGTCAATGTTAATTCGCTTATTAGGCTATTTGCAGAGAATAGAGAATATGGAAAAACACCATTGGCCCAAAATTGTGGTGGAAGAAGAATTAACTAGAAGGAAGAACATGTGGATGAAACAAAATGTCAAGTGGATGGGAAAATGAGGGATCAACATGCAAGAGTGTCCAAGCAAAAAAGTTGAGATGAAAAGGTATGCAAAAGATAAATTCAAAAACACCATGTGGTTGAAGCAACTTGGCCAGAAAAGTGAACACTATGTTTTTCATTTTAACCCTACTTGTGATCATGAACACAAATTCTACATAGGGGAAAATATAAAGTGGAAGGGTAAAATGCTAGTAGCTTAGTTAAGAACTAGCTCACACCATTTGAGATGTGAAATGGGAAGATGAAAAATACCCAAAGAGGGGTGGTCGGATAGGATTTGTTATTTATTCTCTTTGGGTTTAGTGGAGATAGAGTGGCACTACATTATGGAGTGTAAATCTTATGAGGACATTCAGTATTGTTACTCAGATTTGTTAAAAGTCAAATCTTTAGTGGATTTTTTTGAAGAGGATAAGATTGATAAAACAACAAGTTACCTGATCAAAATACACAACAAAAGAAACAAAATTAGCAAAGAGATTGAAAACAACAATAGGTAGTTTGGTGTGGTGGTTTTGTTGTGTTGGAAAAGGCAATTTTTGGGTTTCATCTCTTTGTTACCATAGACTTGTGGGTCTCGTGGACATAATTAAAATCATTCATTCATTCAATCATGTGTCCATGGGTCCTATGAGGCGGGCCCCAGTTGGAGTTGTGGAATCTCAGAAGAATGAAACATAGCTTTTTCATTAACATGGTAGCTGATGTATCCCACTTTTTTAAAATTTCTCTATTTTGTGGGACCATGACGATGACATTAGAAAGTAAAGATGACATGGAGTGCTCTCATTGGTTTGATTTTCAAGGTATGTTAAATTCCTATCATGAATTTTCAAACTTGGTCAAGGAAATTGAGAATCATTTATCCTACATACATTTTTGAAGATCAATGGTCCATTTTCAAATTTGAGGGATAGATAGTGGAATGCTCTTGGTTCACATGAACAAGCAGTAATAGAAAAAGTGTTTGTTTTCTACCTAATTTTTTGAAGTATTTGCTCCAAAAATATTCTTATTTTATCATTAAGAAGATTTATTCTACATCACACGAAGATTAGAGGGTGAATTTTGGATATTTCATAGCTTCAATAATGAACTAGGGTTTCCAAAGCAATAAACAAGTAAGTTCACCTTTTTGGAGCTCTAATTCATAAAAATTGAATTTACAAAGGTTAGGATTTGCGTAATTGAGATAACAAGAAAGGAAACTATTTAAGAATATACAAAACACTAAGCACTAGATAAAATTTGTCAAAATGAGTAAATATAAGGGCCAATCATCATTTTCAAAGAGGCCCATCAATGAGGATCTAATGGTTCAACTCTCGAGATAATCTAGAAAGGCAGTACGTGCCCAAGGGGCTAGTTTTTCATCAAATAACATGATGGATTATGGTAAATAATGTATGGATGCTGAAATCCTTATTACTGGATGGAGTTTGTTTAGTCACTAGTACAACAAGAGAGCTTCCCATGTCCCAATTTAAAATGTCTTGGTATATGGCCTAGGGAAATTGATGGTGCCTAATTTTTTTGTCAATGTAAATTTCATTAAGTATGTTGCCAAAATTATGATGAGAATGTTAGAGTGGTTAGGTTGCTAATGATGGAGTGTTGATACAAATCAATAAGGCCTCTATTTTTAAAATATTTGGCCTCAACCTAGCTATAAACAAAACTATAGATTTTAATCTGTTCAAGCAAAACTATCATATGGACAAGCATAAATATAGGGTCATCTATTTCCTAGGCATAGATTGAAAGGGTTTGACAAAAGGTCAATTAGAATTCTATATAATGAAGTTGATCCCTCCAACATAGATCAATCTGAAGACTACTTCATCAAGACATATAACTCTCTATGCCAAGTCCTTACGGGTGATGGTAAAACTAAGATTCCTGTACCACTGATGTATATGGCTTCAGACATTCAAAACCCTTTGGTGAATACCAATTTTTATTTTTCTTCATATATTCCAAATGAAATCCACAAATAGCTAGTGGATATTAAGGCTAATAACAAAATGGTGAACTTTAGGTGGTATTCCCTATTGTGCTATATTTCTTTTATGAGGGAAGGACTAAATGGGATAAATCTATGCAAGGTTAGGATGTTTGATGAAAATGGTTAGTCTCTTCCTATCAATTTTTGGACATATATTTAGGACATCCATTACGATAATTCCAATTATGTAGTCTTTGTAGACTATTTCATCAGATGAGTTCTTGGGTTCATGGGTGGAGAAGAGGAGAGACTGCACAAAGAAATTTTGCATTTCCTAAGGCCAAAAGAAAGATTCCCTAAGTTGGGTGTGAAACATAATTGGGGAGATTGGTATCTCCACACAAAACACAATTACAATTAGGGTATATGGATGCCTTGTGGGGTCACACATCCTACTAAATTATGTCCCTAAGAGACTAGCATACTTAGCCATTATGTGGCAACTGAATGAAACATACAATAGCCACTTGAAAAGACAAAAAAGGATATTGCTTTCTTTTATACTATAGTGTTCTATGATTTCACCATAACTAGAGAGGGCCTAGAGTTGATATACCTGTTACCTATTTTTCACTACAAGCTCAAACAGGTAGAGTTGAATTAAATTCATCATTGATAGGTACACAAATTTCCAAATTTTTTCTGCTAAGTATTCATTGTTCATCATAAAGATAAGATTACATTTTGATTACAATTTTATTATGCAAGTATTTTAAACATAAAATTGGACATTTGCATAATAATGCTTTTTATTCATTTTGAAAAAATTGAAATCTCACACAAGCTGCAGGAGTAACTGAATTTGATTGTCTTAATCAAATAATGAATAAAAAATGGGATGGAATACTACACTACTGAAGATAACGTAAACACAAAGGAGGGAAGAAATTCATCATTTCCTGTGATGATGAAACCGCTTTTGCTCAATGTGTTCAGTTGTTGGGTCTTCAAGCTGCAACAATCTTGATTCCATGCTCCATGAACCTGCAAGATTGTAAAAAGAATGATGTTAGAGATTTACTCTAAGCAATGATAAATTACAATCTACTTCATGTCTATGCTACCAATAGGAATTTAATATACATTCAATCAGGCATTACTAGATGATTGAGTTACAAAGGTTGACAATCAAGGAACACAGAGTTCAATGGAAGCTTTTAGCTTCGATTGTTTTCACTAACTTGTTTGTTTCAATGTGTAGGAATAGGTTCATTATATTTATGATAAATTTCATTAGATATGTGGAGCAAAACGGGCTCCCACAAGGGTTGAGCCCGACATATCATAAGGACACCCCTCATTCATATTCATACATGAGAGTCATCAAGCATCAAAAAATTAGTCATCATTTAGAACTGTCATCAAACAAGACTGCCATAATATAAAATAATTCATAAAGCAGTCTAATTCAGCATGGTGAAAATAGATTGAGCAAAATATCTTATTGCTCATAATTCAATAGAACAAGAAAAGCAGGATGTCAAGAGAGAATTGATTGCATTTGTCATCTATTTTTTCAGCTCTACCTTTCATTTATATTCACATTTTGATGAGGCATTGAGCCCCTTTATACTGAAGGGAAAACTGAGTACTCAAGCAATTCAATTGTTTCTTACAACTCCAAAGCACATACACAGTCTACATAAGACTCAAGAGGAACATATTAACTTCAACATCATAATGAGGGAAACATTCCCATATTTTGCATTGCATTGCAAATCATCATCAAGCTTCCTCATCAAAAGAATCAAGGACATAACAAAGAAATAGATTTGTATTCAACAGAAAAGGAGCATTTTATATAGAACAGTCATGGATAATACTGCTGCTACAAAATTGATAAAGTGAATAAGACTGTTGTTACAATGTTCATGGTGGTGAGAAATGGTTACAAAAGTTTACGATAGTCATAAAGGACTGGAAAAACATCCTTGACAGTAAGAAAAGCTAGTAGGAAGCTTGAACAAAGTGAGACAGCAGCAAAGTATGGCTTAATCAGCATTAACAATAAATGGAGG
This sequence comes from Sequoia sempervirens, assembly GCA_007258455.2. Taxonomy (NCBI): domain Eukaryota; kingdom Viridiplantae; phylum Streptophyta; class Pinopsida; order Cupressales; family Cupressaceae; genus Sequoia; species Sequoia sempervirens. The sequence continues at coordinate 130,054 of VDFB02327297.1, forward strand.
ATCAAATATCAAGTCATTCTTGTACATTTTTAGTCTTCATATCAGCTATAGAAGGTACAAATATGTGTCATACCAATAAAACAACACTGTATTTGATCATATGAAATGGAGACGAGTATCTACAGGCTTGCAGTGTGTAAAAAAGTGAATTCATAACATAACAAATCTGTATTTTTGGAAGCAGTTAATAAAATTGCAATGCTATCATGAAGGTTGCTTATTCAGTTATATAAGCATGTGCCCTTTATAAAAACCAGCTCATAGAAAGCTACAGGTGTACATTGCAATAAGCAATATGACAATAAGGAAACCCAGTTTGAGCATCGTAAGGCCGCAGCCTAGGGAAAGTATTTCCACAATACCCACATTGATCTCTATTAAAGAAATGGGGTTTTTTTCAAAAAAAAATATAGAGTTATTGTTATCAAAATAAACCCATGTGTGGGTTTGATTTAAAAATACAAAATGTAATGATTTATGGAGGGCTGCAAGTTTATCATAGGCAAAGATAAATGAAAAGCCTTTGTGTTTTCTTTTAGTTACCAAGCAAACACAGAAAGTACAAGGATAGACCTACCAAGCATTTTTGTTCTTTTTCTATGCATGAAGACTCCATATCTCCTGGTCAAGGCTCCAGATAGCTTTAGCAAAACTTTATCTCTTCATAATCAATGGCGGCCATAGAGAGTGAAAGGAAATATATAGAGAAAATAATTAATAGAGGGAAAAAAGATGGGTACATATCAGAATATCACCATAGCAACGGCTATAAAGCTTGAAAGTAACTTCGAAAAGCAAGAGAAGTGTTCAGATTTGTCTCAAGAAATGCTTACCCACATATTTTTCTATGGAAATCTCTATGAAAACCTATAGGAGCAACAAAGTATGGTGGAGTTTCGAGCTCCAATTCAAGCAAACTTTCCAAAAACCTTACCCAACAACATGGTGGCCAGCTTCTTCATGAAGCTTCTCCAAAAGTCAAGTGTAAATGATAAAAGTGATTAGGGTTTGATGGTTTTTCCTTTTTCCACTCATGGTGACTTTTGATGGAATCTTTGAAGAATTAAACAAATTATTATGTCTTACTTTTTCCATGATTTGAGTTCTTAAGTTAAGTCAATTGAAATAAATAGTTGTCGACTATTATCAAAACATTCACAATATGCATGTGGTATTTTTTTTTATGTCTTATGTGCCAAGATGTGGTTGGCTTAAGTTATTGGATGGCGAATGCATATTTTAATATATGCCAAGTATATTATATAAAGTCGTGAGAAGGGAGTGAGACTTCCAATTTTGTCATTATTCCTTTTTTATTTGCATGAACCACAATGTAAGCTAATTAATTAAATGATAGACTTTAAGTCATTTAATTAATTTAGCCATCTTTAAAATGCAAATAAGAAGACATCATGTGCAGTCGAGTTCATTATGGATCCATGCAAAATAAAAGTAAAGCTAACTAGAGAATGAAATTGATCATGCGAGTTATGAATTTTTTTGGCACTTTTCTTTAGTTTCACATCAGGTTATTAACTGAAGATTAATCATGCACAATACAGAGATGGAGTTCCAATTCTCATGGGTGGATTGACATAAATGAGGCGACTTTTTGCATGCTTGACTCACTCTTTGCAGATTTCCAGTTCAGTTCGACCTGTTTTTCAGTTATATACATTGTGACTATGAGTTTGAGACTGAGTTCACTCATTTTTGCATGAGTTTGAGCTCTTCTTTTGGAGATATTTTGATTTTCTCAAGATTTTCCTTGAAGTTATCATTTTCTTACTGAAATTGACTTTCAGTTTCATTTTTATGCACTTTGGAGTGCACTCTCATTGTATATATTGGAAAAAGTTTATCTTTTTCCTCTAGTTCTTATTTTTCAACCTTTGCATTCTGCAAAGATAAATATCTTGTAACTTAGCATTTTAGATTTAATACAATTTTTCAAATTTATAGGTTATCATTTTTTGCAGAGGTTTTCCTTCATGATATTAATTGAAATATAGTTCACCTTTCTGATTTCAGGTTTTTTGTATGGTTCAAATAATTTGATGCAATTTTGATGAGTTTCATTTTCGAAACCTTCAAATTTTTGTCTTTTTTATGCATGCATATATACAATTGCAGTTCATCACAAGTCGTTAATTGTGCTCAAAAGTTGTTTTCTTTTTCCTCTAATTTGTGAAAACTCAGTTTTCCTTAATAGGGAAAGAATACATACAACCTTTTAATGAATTATTAATGTGTTCAAAGTGCTCAAATTGGACCGTGTTAACAAATTTTCCTGAGGGTATAAGTTGTGAATCATTTTGCAAGTTTACTATCATTTAGGTGCATCACCGAGGTTTTAGTTTTAGTTCATGCATTCAATTTAGTCCTTCTTACCCTTTTCTCAAAGAAAATCATTCAAGTACCTAATTGATCATCATATAGGAACCAACCTAGAATTTGGAGGTCTATCTTTGCCATAGGAATACCCATAGCCTAAAGATAGTTCCCATGTTTCAATAGATTGTTGAATTTAGTCATTCAAGCATTCCAGTGCAATCTGATTGACAACAATTTTTGGAACACCCAGTGGGATTCTAAAGCATGCTTCAGAGAAAGAATTCAAGAGTTCAAGTTGTTGTTCTGGTATATACAACAACGTATTTTTTCCTTTTAGAGGTACAAATTTATACCTGGCGACTCCAAGCATATTTACTAGTTTCAACAAGACCCAGTGGTGGTATGTTTCAAACACAAGCTTTATTTCTGATTTAAAACTAATTATATGAGTAAAGATGTCGAGTTTTCATAGTCAGCATGTATACCCGCTTTCATTTCATGAAAATCATGTGAACCAATCACCCTATTGGTCATATCAGGCCAATCATGCTACTGGTTTTATCCCAAACAACCATGCAACAACAGCCTATTACCTCCCACCCACCCCTGCTCAGCCTTTAGATCAATATTCATCTGTCCAAAATCAGCTCCAAGAGGTTGATGATATGAAGAATAACATGAATAACATGAAGGACATATTGTTAGTTTTCACAAAGCAGATAGAAGAGATCAAGAGGCAACAAGAGTATGATCAACAACAAGAAGAGATAGCCTATTAGGCCTATCTCTATGAGCAATAATTACTGACGCAAAGGAGACAGTTTGAAGAAAAGCTCAAAAGGGAGTTAGTTGTATAGGAGGAGCAGATCAAGTCTTTGCTTTCTCAAAAGCATGATATCCAAACAACTCCTTGCATTTCAGATCAGTTTCAAGAGGAAGAACTTCCAAGGTATGAAATCCCAAATTTTACAACCATTCATCCTTCGCAAGTAGAGGAAATTAATCTAGTAATACCTAAAGCAGTTACAGAGCAACCCATTGATAAGGACACTTTACTCCTAATGGAGAAGGTAAAAAATGTAAACCCATTGCATTTAGCTTTGGCTGTTTACCAATTAGAGCAGCAAAATAATGAACAAAAAGAGCAGGAAGTTGTTGCTGCTTGTACTGTGTCCCTAACTCAAAATTACCATAGTACATGTGAAGAGGATATTGGTTCAAACTTACTGTTGAACCCCTTGGATTTTGACTCATTTGAAAAAAATTCTAATGCTGTTTATAAGATGGCTGAAAGTAGAATGTAAGAATTACCAGTTAAAGATCTTCACTTGCAGACAAAGGATGCCCAAGTTTCACTAAAGAAGGTGTAGACACGTAAAATATACCGATTGACATTGTGCATCTGATCCCGACTACTAACATCATTTCTTCCCGAATTATCCCTTGGTCTAACCATTTAATCAAATCTCCTTATCTAATTAAATCCATCAATTTCTCTCTCTTAATTAAATAAATCATTTTATCTAATTAAGTCAGTCTCATTTGTTAATTAAATCAATCCATCTGATCTAATTATCCCTATTTAATTAAATAATTAATTTTATTTGATTAAATCTCTAAAGTCTATCCATTAAATAAAATAAAATAAAACCTTATTTGATTTAATCTAACACCATATATTTTAATTAAATAAATCAAAATCCTTATTTAATTATTCTCTTATCATATTCCTCTCTTATTTGATTTAAATAAATCCATAAATTT
>VDFB02327297.1:134251-271877 GCA_007258455.2 Sequoia sempervirens
CTCTCCCTCTCACCCCCTCTCCCTTTCTTAGATCTCTCTCTCAATCCCTCTCCCTCCCATCCCTCTATCTCCCACTCCCTCTCTCTCCCTCTCCCTCCCACCCCTACTCTTTCTCATGTCTCTCCCTAAGGAACCCTACCTACATAAATAGATAAATCTCTCTCTCTCCCTCCCTCCCTCCCTCCCTCTCTCTCCATATCTCTTAGATCTCTTCCTCCCACCCCCCTCTCTCCCACTCCCTCTCTCTCAGGTCTCTCCCTTTGGCACCCTACCTAGGTAACTCTCTCTCTCTCCCCCTCTCTCTATCCCTCTCACCCTACCTAGATAAGTCCTTCTCACTCCAACCCCCTCTCTCCCTCTCCCTCTCTCAGGATTCTCTCAACCCCACACCTCTCCTCTCCCTCTCCCTCTCTCAGGTCTCTCTCTCTCTCACTTCCTCCTTCTATCTCTCTCTCACTCCCTCTATCTCGTACTCCATCTCTCCCCCTATCTCTCAAGTCTCTCCCTCCCACCCCTCCTCTCTCTCTCAATTCTCTCCCTTTAGCACCCTACCTAGATAAATATCTCTTTCTCTCCCCCTCTCTGCCCCCCTCTCTCCCTCTCTCTTAGATCTCTCTCTCCCTCTATCCCCCTCACTCTACCTAGATAAGTTCCTCTCACTCTAACCCCTTCTCTCCCACTCCCTCTCTCTTAGGTCTCTCCCTCCCACCCCCTCTCCCTCTCTCAGGTCTCTCTCTCTCACTACCTCTCTACCTCTCTCTCTCTCTTAAAATTATCCTTTCCTCTAAATACATACACACATATAATAAAAAATGCATACATACAGTCATACATACATACTTACATACTTACATACATACAATCATACATACATATATACATACATATAATCATACATGCATACTTACATACATACAAGCATACATACATATGTACATACAATCTTACATACATACATAGATACACTGATACATACATACATACAAATATATATACATACATTTAATATACTAGCATTTAACACAAATCAAGACATAATGTGAGCACATTATAATGTTCTCACGTAATGTGCTCACATTATGTCTTGCTTAGGAAACTCTTGAGCATAAATTTAAAAAATATGTGAAAACCATGAAATAATGCGAGCACGTTATTTTTTGCTTTGGGAATCTCTAAGCCTTAGGCTTGGTATTTTCTTTGGATTACCAACCCAAAAGCTTGGAGTTCCTTCCCAACATCCAAAGATGTGTGTTTGCATATTCTACAAGTTTTCACATAATTGTGTTCATGCTAACCATCAAGTTTGCACGTGTTTCAAGGTCAAACAAATCAAACACCTAGGTATTGTTAGGATATCTCTTAGCTATTTAACGATGTAATTTTTTTCACATTTTGACAATGTTAAACTTTTCATCTTTAATTTATTTTGTTTGTGTGTCCATTTTTTGGAAAAAAATATTGTTTGATATTTTTTCTTTATAAATTAACCGTTAATTAAAATTTTAAATAAACCACATTTTTAGAAAATAGAATCCATTCTACACATATTTAAAAAATTGATTTTCAAATAGTTTTCAAACTTTATAGGGGTAACATGACCAAAATTCTATTTTTTCAAGATGTGTCCACTTTGAAAATTAGTAAAAAATCAAATATTCATTAAAAAATTATCAGAAAAATTGGGCATAAACTACATGTTATCTAATTTCTCACTGAAGTGATTTTAAAAATACCAAAAGAAAGTTAACCCTTTGAGGGAGCCACACAAGTCGCTATGCTATGTTTTTTTGACAAAATCAACACCAATTTCTATGGCTCCCTCTTTTGAACCCCTTAATCTCTACCATTTAAAAAAAAAAAATTGGTAGTTTAGAAAGTAGACTTGAAGCACTATGATCCTTGTGTTTGTTGCATCTAAATTTCACATCTCAATTTCACAGCTAAGGTTAGTATTTCGTGATTTTAGAAAAAAGTGGTGTTTCAAGGTTGAACAAATCGAACACCTAGGTATTGTTAGGATCTCTCTTAGCTATTTAACAATGTAATTTTTTTCACATTTTGACAATGTTAATCTTTTCATCTTTAATTTATTTTGTTTGTGTGTCCATTTTTTGGAAAAAAACATTGTTTGGTATTTTTTCTTTATAAATTAACTGTTAATTAAAATTTCAAATAAACCACATTTTTAGAAACTAGAATCCATTCTACACATTAAAAAAGTTGATTTTCAATTAGTTTTCAAACTTTATAGGGGTAACATGACCAAAATTTTATTTTTTCAAGATGTGTCCACTTTGAAAATTAGTAAAAAATCAAATATTCATTAAAAAATTATCAGAAAAATTGGGCATAAACTACATGTTGTTATTTAATTTCTCATTGAAGTGATTTTAAAAATGCCAAAAGAAGGTTAACCCTTTGAGGGAGCCACAAAAGTCACTATGTTATGTTTTTTTGACAAAATCAACACCAATTTCTATGGCTCCCTCTTTTGAACCCCTTAATCTCTACCATTTAAAAAAAAAATGGTAGTTTAGAAAGTAGACTTGAACCACTATGATCCTTGTGTTTGTTGCATCTAAATTTCACATCTCAATTTCACATCTAAGGTCAGTATTTTTTTATTTCAAAAAAAAGTGGCCACTGACGACTCCTTTTTGTCTCCCCGTCTTTTTGCAACTACCCTCCAGAAGAGATGAAGAAAGAGATGGATAAGATCTAGAGGAGGAAGAGAGATAAGTTAAGGATGAGTCTGTGCCAACTTCTGGTGCAGATGTTTCCTCTAGAAACTAAGTTCAGTGCTTTGGCTTAGGGGGAGTTTTAAAAAATAATCATTAAGCCCCTACTAAAGATATGGTTCTAATGCCTTCAACACATGAATATGAGATGTAGGTCATTATGCTTGACCTATTGGTGAAAAAACCAGTGGAAAATATCAAATTACAAAAGTTTTCAGAGCATTTGAAGGTGACTATGCATTATAGTTAGGGTTTGAAAACTTCAAATCAAGTATTTAGTGTGAGTTAGGTCAAATTTCTAAAGGGTTTATAAGTGATTCCATATTCAATCTAAGTCATTTGCAAACAAGTATTCAAAGAGAAGAGTTGTGAAGGAATGAAGTGAAGTAATTGAAGAAGATCATAATTCTTGCACACAAAACCCTAATCAGCAGTGATTTTTAGGTATTTATAATTTCCATTTTCCCTAAGTTTTGGAAGTGATTTCAATTTGTTGCAAAAATTTATACCCCATAAGTTTTAGAGGTTGTAGATTGGCCCTATCCAAAATTTAAATGATACCCTGATAAATCAATGGAAATAGATCCAGATGGAGCATTTTCACACATTCCATATGGTGTGTTTCATATTGAGGATGTAAGGATTTACATACATGCTAAGTTGTAAGAGTATAATTACAAATTTTTTGGTGAAGTATGGTTTAATGAACTCATCGGAGATGAATTTGAGTTGAAAACTGAGTTTGGAGCCTGACAGAGAAAAACCTAGATGTTTGGAATAATTTCTCAAAATTTTCTTATGTTGATGAGTGGGTAAGATACACATTGAGCTGAATCCATGAAAGATTCATCTGGTTGGACATACCACATTTTATAAACAAGGATGCCATTAGGGTTTTTATTGGTTTATACTTAACTAGACCAATTTCAATAGTCAAATCAGTGAAGGATGAAATGGTAATGGAATTGATTGGTGGAAAGTATGACAAAAGAGATTTGATAGTGAAATACATCAAAGATTTGATAGTTAAGTATGCCTCAATGTTGGTTGGATATAAGGTATATTTCACAAACAAAGAGAACTCTATTTCTACCACTACCATTAACACAACATATGAGATGGTGAATAAGGGAGTAAATTATGATTTGTGTGAACTATTGAGAGCACAATTGCTTGATAACCTACAAAAGACTAAGGACTCCAAGTACCCTTTCAAATTTGGTACTTTGATTAATTGTTTATTGTTTTAGTTTTAAAATTAGGTTCATAGTATAATAAACATAGTATGGATGAAGGAAAAACTTGTGGCACATTAGGTAAGAGACCACATATTGAGGTTGGGTGATGTTAAAGCATAGGAAAATGCATTATGGGGTCTCCTCAAAACCCTTCAAGGGAATATATAGGCTATAGAAAAGATACCAAAAAAGTGTGGTGGAAAAATACAAGGATGACATTATTTTCATGGTAAGGATTGTTGCATAATGAAGGTTGTTTAGCCTAGAAATGTGTGGATCCCAAAAATGGGATACAAAGTTATGGAGGATGTAATTATTGGTTTGGATGACCTTATGTTGAGAAAAACTAGAGACACTTCTAAGGAGAGATAGGGAACCTATGAAGAGAAGTCAATGTAGGTGTATATGGCTCAAAGGAAAATGTAGCTAAAGAAAATAGTTGAGAAGATGAATGCATAGTTTGTGGAGGTTATGGGCATAACAAAGGAACAAGTAGAGAAAGCTAAAGGTATGTCTAGCTCTCTGAAAGGTGCATATAGCATAAGAAGATTTGGTAGAAAATATACCCCCTCTCTGGTTGCTCCCAAGTCCTTTGAGACTAAGCCATCTGTCAATGGAACAAAGAGAAAGGATTCTAATAGTACTTTGACAAAACAAAATAGTGCACTAGTAAAAGAAAAGACTATTCCAACAAAGCAACAAGGTGCCTCACAAAGGAGAAGATTAAAGACAAATGAAACAAAAGGAAATTATATGGGTGTAATAATAGATGATGAGGAGGAAGAAGAAGGATTAGAGTTACTCCAGATAAGGAAATCTAAAGTGCCACAAGGAGAAACAAGTGGAAAGAAAACCAAGATTGACATTATGGACACAAACAAAAAAGCTGAGGTAGAGAAAGAAATAGAAGACTACAAAATTTAGATGAGGAAGAAGAAATTAGAATCTGATAAGGAAAAAAGTCATTGGAAGCAAAGAAGAAGAAGTATCCCACTCTAATAAGGAAACACAATCCAATGAAGCTTGAAGCCTTGGTAAGAAAAATAGCAGAGTACAAAAATCTTGAGGAGACTATTGCTTTGTATCCTAATGCAGATGACATAGAAAAATCAACTATTGAGGAAGCAATTGTAAGGTACATGATAGATCTTGATGTGAACATGAAAGACATATAAAATTAGCTACATGAAGATCTAAAAGGAGTATTATATGCAAGGAGACAGAAGGAATTTGATGAAGATACAAGAATGAGGGCATCTACATTGGAAGAGATTAGTGCTCCCCTCTTAGTTGAGAACAAAGCAAGATTGGATCAATTATACTATGGTGCAGGAGCACCTAGGCTAACCTCCATTTTGTTAATTGTCATTTTTTGTCTTGTATTTGACCTTAGCCAAGTCAGGGTAATAGAGTGTTTGTTTTGGACCTTAGAAGGTCATTGTTGTGGTTGGGTGAATTAGTCATTAGGACTAAGATTCACCAAGGTTTAGTAATCATTGATAGTTTAGCTTAGTTTTGCTTTGTTTAGTTTAAGTTTGGAATTTTGAGCCTTAAATGTGTTCTAAACACATTTATGTTGCTAGAAAGATGCCAAGAGGTAGTTAAGGGAGTTGGATGCTTGGAATACAGGAGGTAGAGGTCCTAAGATTTAGGATGATGGCATAAGGACAAGTTGCAAAAATTTGTTGCAAAGTTGTCATGACAACATTTGTCATGTTGCATGCAACTTAGTTATCTTGGATCCCCTAAAAGCTAGGAGTGTGGGATCGACCAACACCCCTAAAAACTTGGAAAATGGAATCTATGTAAGGTGTGGCTCGAAACCAAGAAGTTAGTTCTTTTGTAATCAAGTTTTTTCTTTTGAAAGAAGAAGAAGACTCTGCAATTTATGTGTTTCCGCATGTTTTGAAGTGACAGTGATATCAAGTGGATTGAATGTACTGATTTGAGATTACATTTGTGTTCATAGGGTAGTTCTAAGCTTTTTCTCTTTTGCAAGCAAGTTAATTGGAGTTAATCTAGTGCTTTGGATTCTTAGGTTAGGGTCTAAGGTCTTTTCTGGTCCTGTCCTGACCAGTCAGCCTTTTTATGGCTCCCCCATGAAATCTAGCCACGGGAATTTCCTGAGAATGGATGGATTTGTTAGGGGAGCCACTTGTTTGTACATATCTAGTGGTAGGAGTCATGTGGAGTCGAGTAGCAATGAGCAATAACAAACCCTAGGCGAGCTTTGAGTGCCCGGTTAGAGGTTTGTCAGTCAAGAATTGAAGAGATCAGGCAGGGGTAAGAAGTACAGTACGGAAAAGTACGGTTCCAGGTAGAATTTGGTCATATCTTAGCATGTTAGAAGGATTGAGGTTTTTACCAATCCATTTGAAATAGATTTGAATGAGAGATCAAGGAAACCCTAGTAACTAGGCCTTTTAGCCCTATTTGCCCTAGATTATAGTAAACCGGTGTACGGAGGAGTCAGGGGTCTGAACCCCTATGAATCTTTTAAAGGATCAAAAAGGGTGTCTGAAAGTGCAATTTTTTTGCCAGGTTGTTTGGAAAGTTTGAGCAAGAAAGTCAAAAAGGTCACTGTCAAGGGCTACAAGGGATTAGGCCTCTTCAAGACCAATTCTTGGAATTGGTAAGAACAAAGATTTAAGACCATCCCAGATGGAATCTAATGGATGTGTTTGGCATGTTTTCAGTGTCTCTAACACCCCTGCAAGCAGTTCAATGTTTTGTGTGATATTGGCACTTAGAGTCTTCTAAGTGTAGGAGAGAGTTTGCAAGTTCAAGTGGTGTCAGTCCTCCAAGGTGAAGCACAAGGAGTGAGACTCTTGGAGAAGAGTTGAAACAAAGCTTAGCTAATGACCTAAGCCTAACTAGAACCTAGAAGCAATCAGGTTCCAGGAAGAAGACAGGGAAAAGGTCTTCTTAGTTGATTGTGCAAGCAAGCCTAGGAACACTTACACCATATTGGTATCAAAGCCTTTGTTTGATCAGGCTTGTGATTGATGTTGCAACCCACTGAATCAATAGGAGAGAATACACCAGAGGAAGAAAGAACCATGGTGACTAATGCTGAGTTAGCCAAGAAGGTAGAAGAGCAAGAAGAGGATAACCAGCTGCTAAGAGAAAGGTTGTCTCGAATGGAGAAGCTCTTGGATGAAGTCCAAGAAAAGGCAGACAAAGTAAAGGATAAGATAGAACTGAAGGAAGAGCAGGAAGCAAAGGAAAAGGAAGAGGACTTGGAGGAGGAAGTTCCAAAACCTGACCCTGTCCTTGCTGAAGAACCCTTCTTGAAGGCATTGCAGGCCTTAAGTGGCAAAGCTTTGGAAGGAGTGCCACTATTTAGTGGACAAATGGATCCTGATTCAGTCATGGACTGGATTGAAAGTATAGAGAATCACTTTGAATGTGATGGTATAACAGAAGCCCAAAAAGTTAAGGTGGCTAAGTCAAGGTTGAGAGGTTCAGCTCTCACATGGTGGAAGTTTGTGCAAGGTGAAAGAGAGAAAGAAGGAAAGGGTCCTATAGTTACATGGAGAGGCATGGTAACCAAGATCAAGCAGACCTACTTACCTGATGACTATGAAGTCCAGTTGCATAGGAGGAGACATAATCTTAGACAAAAAGATATGGATGTCCAAACATACACCGAGGAGTTCCAAAAGTTGTGCCTCAGATCAAAGGTGGTTGAAGATGAAAGCATCAAGCTAGCAAGGTATTTGAATGGGCTTAAATGGTCTATTCAAGAAGACATGAGCCTAGTGAACTTCAAAACCATCCGCCAATGTTATCAAATGGCCCTAAAGATAGAGGAGAAAGGAAAAACAAAGCAAGAGCAGACCTCCAAAAGTAGAGGTAAAGGAAGAGACAGTAGAGGACAAAGAGGTGGCTATGGTGGAAGGAGTTCAGAATCAAGAGCTCAAGGAGAAGTCAGATACTCTGAGCAGCAAGAAGGAAGCTCTAGTAGAGGTGGTAGAGGAAGAGGCTCTAAAGGAAGAAGTGGTGGACAAGGAAGAGGTAATTACTTTACCAACATGAAGTGTTACCACTGCAATCAAATGGGACACCTAGCCTATAGATGTCCAGAGAAAGGTAGTACTTCTCATGGAGGTGACAAAAGAAAAAATCTAGTTCATGATGAGACAAATGCAGTAGAGAAACATTCTGAAGTACCATTGAATTCTGAGGAAGGTGAGAACCTCATGATGAGGAGAACTTTGATCAAGGAGCCGGTTAAAGAAGAACCAAGCCAAAGGAGGTCCCTGTTTAGGATAAAGTGTAAGATGATGGGGAAAGTGTGTAGAGTCATCATTGACTCAGGGTCTACTGACAATATTGTGTCAGAGGAGACAGTCAGCAAGCTGAAGTTGACAAGGATACCCCACACCAATCCTTACAAGGTCACATGGCTCAATAAAGGTCAACATGTCTTGGTGAATGAACAAGCATGGGTGGAGTTCTCAATTGGAAGGTACAAAGACAAAGTTTTGTGTGATGTGTTACCTATGGATGCATGTCACTTGCTCCTAGGTAGACCATGGAAATTTGATTGCCAAGCTATGCATGATGGAGCAAAGAACTCATATACTTTCAAGAAGGATAAGGTAACATTTAGAATTCAGTCACTGTTAGAAGATGCAGAGGTGCAGACAGCAGGTCCAAAATTGCTCATGGTTGGTGAAAAAGAGTTCTTAGAAGCCTTGGAAGAAGGAGAAGGAGTTGGCTATGTAGTGATGCTAAGGCCAAGAGAGGTAAGTGATGAGAAAGTAGCTGAAAAGCCAGAGTTACCTAAAGAAATACAGAAAATGTTGCAGACCTATGAAGGCATTGTGAGTAGTGGACAACCAGCAGCATTACCCCCTAAGAGAGCCATAAGTCATAGGATAGACTTGATACCAGGGGCTACCTTACCAAATAAAGTAGCCTACAAGATGACTCCTCAACAAAATGAGGAAATAGCTAGGAAAATTCAAGAACTCCTAAACCAAGGTCTCATTAGAAAAAGTATCAGTCCATGTGCAGTACCCACTATCTTAGCACCTAAAAGGGGCCGAGTGGTCTTGGGAGAACAACAAAATACAAGCATCTTTTTGGTGTATTGTTTTAATCTTTTTGTTTTGTTATGTAAAGGTCCTCCAGAAACACCATTATTATTGATAGTAGCCAAAGAGGACGCTTTTAGAGCTTAGGTTTAAATTTGGAATAAGATTGGGAATTGTTGTATTATTGATTCCTAAGGTTTTGGTTAAGTTTGCAAAACATAGTGTGTTTTCAAACACACATTGTTTAGTTACGTTTTGACCCCAAGCATTAAGCCTAACTATTTTTCTTGATAGAAAAAGAAAAGATCTTGACATTTTAGCAGAGAGGGTTGGAGTTTTTGACAATGGCAGTTGTAATGAAAATAAGCAAAAACTGACTTTGTTGTGTACAAATCTATTTTCTGTGTTTGTTGGTATTATTGACAAATAGTTGAATGAATAAATCTTTTATTTGTTTAGGAGCATGTAAAAAGCAATGTTAGGGGGCCTCATTTTGGGTGTTTTTAAAGTAGTTTCGTCGATCTCTACTTTTGTATGATCTATATGCTCTTTAGTTCTGTTTTGGACTAGTAAAAAGAACCAGAAAATGGAGTCTTTAGGTTGTTTCTGATCGCGCCAGGCAATATGGATGTAGAGGAGGCAATCCTAAACTCCAAGCATGTATATAGTGTATATATAGTAGGCATTAGAGGTTCTATGGGCAAGCTAGAAGACTGTTCCTAGGTGAGTTTTGAAGCCCGGCTAGGAAAGACAGTCAATTGGGCAAAACCCCAACGTAGCAGGGGGTGGCATCATTAATATCTAATGTGTATTGTGATTGCTGACAGCTCAGAGAAGGAGTGGAGTAGAAAACAAGAGACTCTTCATTACATTTGTGGTCAGAAAATACATAAAAGACTAAGGAAAAGCCTTAGGAAACCCTAGTTTCACCTAGGTTGGATTGTACCCTTGTAGGGGCAGGAAATGGTACCAAATTCCAAAGAACCTGTCAGAGCTTGGGAAAAGAGCCAGAGAGTCAATAGAAATATTAGCAGAAGCAATTGGGAGAGAAGAGTTCTAATCTGTTATTTGTGTTGAGAGGGCTAAAGGGGGCTTGAGGATTGTAGCTCTGCCCAAGAACTTAGAATTGAGATTTTAGGAAAACGTTGAAGAACTGAAGCTTGGTATTTGTTGAAGCACCTAGGAAAGATGACCTTGGAGGCTTTGGAAGGTGCCACACGCCCCTGCAACAAGGTTGGGAAGAATGGAAGGTTGACTAGTCTTTAGAGGAATAAGGGCTAGATTGTGCATGTGAAGAAAGAAGTACCAAATAACACTTGGTAGCAGCAAATTTGCAATGATAGTAGGGTTGTTGAAGTGAATCAGGGGTGCCTCAAAGGTAGAGGACCTATAGGTTGTAGGGTGAAAGAAATAACACCTTAGGAGTTCTCAGATCAAGTACTCAAAGCAGTGAGATTGTGTTTTCTCATATCAACCCTAGTTCTATCAGATTGGTATCAGAGCAGTGAAAGATTTGGGAAAGCAACTTATATGTCAAATGAAGTTGAATCAAGTGAACCACCCAAGATGGTGACAAACACACAGTTAGCCAAGATGGTTGAAGAGAAAGAAGAGGATAACAAGTCTCTAAAGGAAAGAATAGAGCAGCTCGAAGAAGCACTGAACAAGGTGAAATTGGAAGGAAAAGTGCCAAAAGAAGAAGAGGTTGCAAAGGAAGACAAAGTCCCTGAACCTAACCCTGTTCTCGAGGAGGAGCCTTTCTTGAAGGCATTAAAAGCCCTGAGTGGAAAAGGACTTGAGGGTGTACCACTATTCCATGGAAAGATGGATCCTGATTTGGTCTTGGACTGGATAGATGGAATGGAGAATCACTTTGAATGTGATGGAGTCACAAAAGCACAAAAGGTGAAGGTTGCAAAATCAAGGTTGAGAGGATCAGCGTTAACTTAGTGGAAATTTGTTCAGACTAAAAGGGAGAAAGAAGGTAAGCAGCCTATATCAACCTGGAAAGGAATGGTTGCTAAAGTGAAAGAAGCCTATATGCCAGATGACTATGAAATTCAGCTCCACAAGAAGAGGCAGAGTTTAAGACAAAAAGACCAAGATGTAAACACCTACACTGAAGAGTTTCAGAAGCTTTGTTTGAGATCAAATGTGGCAGAAGATGAAAGCCTAAAAGTGACTAGATACCTCAATGGTTTGAAGTGGAATATATAGGAAGAGATGGCTTTGCTCAGCCCCAAGACAGTCCACCAGTGCTATCAGCTAGCTATCAAGATTGAAGATAGGAATAAAAGGAAGCATGATTAGTCCTCTAAGGGTAGAGGAAGAGGTAGAGATCAAAGAGGACAGCATGGAGATTACCAAGGAAGAGGTGGTGACCAAAGAAGCCAAGGTGAGTCAAAGCTTACAGAGCATGGAGGTGAAACCTCATCAAGAGGAGGATTTAATAGAGGAAGAGGACCACAAGGGGGTTCAAATAGAGGTAGAGGAGCAAGCAGAAGTAACTCCTACTTTTCCACCATGAAGTGCTATCACTGTAATCAGCTAGGTCATCCAGCTTATAGGTGCCCAGAGAAAGCTTCATCTAGCAATGAGAAAAGAGTAGCTTATGCACAAGATGACACCATGAGTGTAAAGACACCTAAGATCATTCATATAGAGTCAGAAGTAGGTGAAATATGATGTTTAATAGAGTGTTGATTAGACAACCTGTCAAGGAAGAACCCAAGCAAAGGAGAGCTTTGTTTAGAGCAAGGTGCAAGATATTGGGAAAGGTATGCAAGGTTATTGTAGATTCTAGTTCTATGGACAATATCATCTCTGAGGAGGTAGTAACTAAGTTAAAATTTTAGAAGGTACCTCATACTAATCCCTATAAAGTCACATGGTTGAACAAAGGGCAGAGTGTCTTAGTGAATGAGTAGGTTACAGTGGAATTCTCGATTAGAGGCTACAAAGACAAGCTGATTTATGATGTACTGCCCATGGATGCATGCCATCTTCTTCTTGGTAGGCCATGGCAATATGATAGAGGTGTTGTATATAATGGGAAGGAGAACACCATAGAATTTAAGAAGGATGGAAGAACCTTCAAGCTGCAGTCATTGATTGAGGATGATGAAGGGTAGTCCAAGGTTCCAAACATTATGTTGAGCAATGGTAAGGAGTTCATCAAGGATTTACACCAAGGGAGTGAAGGGTACGTGATCATGATGCAGCCCAAAGAAGAGGAAAATGCTAAAAGGACAGTGTTACCAGCAGCTGTCCAAAACCTGCTTGACAAATACAAGAGCATAGTGAGTGATGGAACACCATCAACTCTACCACCCAAGAGAGCAATAATTCATCAAATTGACTTCATACCTAGAGCCTCATTTCCTAACAAAGCAGCATACAAGCTTACCCCTGAGTATAACCAAGAGGTGGCAAGATAAGTGGAAGAATTGTTGAATCAAGGTCTAGTTCAAAAGAGCATCAGCCCATGTGTAGTCCCAGTTGTTTTGGCAAAAAAAAAGGGAGGCAAATGGAGACTTTGTACTGATTCTAGAGCAATTAATAGGATCACTATTAGGTATAGATTCCCAATACCTAGAATTGAAGATTTAATGGATTGCCTTGGAGGTGCAAAATTCTACACCAAGCTAGATCTTAAGAGCAGGTATCACCAAATCAGAATTAAGGAGGGTGATGAATGGAAGACAGCTTTTAAGACAAATGATGGTTTATATGAGTCGAAAGTGATGCCATTTGGCCTCTCAAATGCCCCTAGCATGTTCATGAGACTAATGAATGAGGTGCTTAAGGATTTCACAGGGATTTTTGTGGTAGTCTACTTGGATGACATACTGATTTTCAGTAAGACAGCAGAATGAACATTTGAAGCATGTAGAGATGGTACTCAAAAGGTTGCAAGAAGAATAGTTGGCAATCAACCTTGAGAAGTGTGAGTTCTTCAAACAAGAGCTTGTGTATCTAGGCTTTGTGGTATCCCAAGGAATGCTGAAGATGGATCCAAGTAAGGTGGAAGCCATCCTAAACTGGCCTACACCAACCACAACAACTAAGGTAAGAAGTTTTCATGGTTTGGCTCAGTTTTATAGGAAGTTTATAAGGAATTTTAGTGGTATATGTGCACCAGTGTTAGATACAATCAAGGGTGGTCAGAAAATAAAGTTTAAGTGGACACTAGAGGCTGTTAAAGGGTTTGAAAAGCTGAAAAAAGAAGTGGCAACACAACCAATCCTATTATTGCCTAGTTTTGATAAATTGTTTACAGTTGAGTGTGATGCAAGTGGAGTAGCAGTAGGAGGTGTCCTTAGTCAAGAAGGTAGGCCTGTAGCTTTCTTCAGTGAAAAACTTAATGAAGCCAAGCAAAAATACTCCACCTATGATCTAGAACTTTATGCTTTAGTGCAGTCCCTTAGGAAATGGAGGCATTATTTATTTCCCAAAGAGTTCGTGGTTTTCATAGATAACCAGGAACTCAGTTACATCAACACCCAGGAGAAGTTAAGCAATAGACACTGGAAGTGGATGAAGTACATTCAAGCTTTCACATTTACCATTAAGCACAAGAAGGGACAAAAAAACAAAGTGGCAGATGCATTAAGCAGGAGGATGCTAACAGTCCAAGAGATACAGCTGAAAAGCATAGGATTGGAAAGTTTTAAAGATCTCTATGGTGAGGATGAAGATTTCTCAGAAGCCTACAAGGTATGTTCAGACTTTGCAAATCACTTTCACAGTCAATATGCTAAGTATACATTGCAAAATGGGTTGTTATTCAAGGGCAATTTGTTATGTGTCCCAAGAGGATCAATGAGGGAAAATCTGATCCAAGAGAAACACAATGGCAGTCTTAGTGGACACTTTGGAATCAATAAAACTTTAGAGCTGGTACAAAGATTTTATTACTGGCCTAGGTTGGCAAGAAATGTTAGGAAATATGTAGAACAGTGTGTTGTTTACATGAGAGCCAAAGGGGGAGCTAGCAATGTTGGGTTGTATCAGCCCCTGCCTATTCCTAACAGGCCATGGGAGTGTGTGAGCGTGGATTTTGTGGTAGGTCTTCCTAAGACCAAAACTGGTTTTGATAGTGTTTTTGTAGTTGTGGATAGATTTAGTAAGATGAGTCACTTTATTCCTTTCACAACTACACATGATGCAAGCTATATTTCCCATCTCTTTTTCAGGGAAGTTGTGAGAATCCATGGATTTCCATTGAGCATTGTCTTAGACAAGGATGTGAAGTTCATGAGCCATTTTTGGAAAACACTGTGGAGCATATTGGGAACAAATTTGTCATTTGGATCAGCATACCATCCTCAGACCGATGGTCAAACCGAGGTGGTTAATAGAGTCTTAGGTAACCTATTGAGGTGCTTGACAAAGGAATATGGGAAGACCTAGGATATGGTGATTTCCCAAGCTGAATATGCATATAATGATAGTGTGAACAGAACTATAGGAAAAAGTCCATTTGAAGTTGTGTATGGGATGCACCCAAGAGGAATTTGTGAGCTCAGAGACCTTGGAACAATGGAGAATAGGAGTGGACATGCAGAAGACTTCACTCAAACCATGAAGGAGATTCATGAGCAGGTTAAGAAGACAATTACAGCAGCAACACAAAAGTTGAAAGATAAAGTTGATGAGACAAGAAGAGATGTGCAATTTCAAGTGGGTGATTATGTGATGGTTCACCTCAACAAATCCAGATTACAAAATGGGATGTCCACCAAGTTGCAAATGAAGAGAGTAGGACCATGCAAGGTGATGGCCAAGTATGGCAAGAATGCTTACAAGTTGGAGTTACCATCAAATTTGGGTATATCTCCGGTGTTCAACATTGCTGATTTGATCAGATATAAGGGCACAGTCAGTGATGAGGTTCAGAAAAGTCATGAGGTCTTCAAGGACATCAGCAATGTACCCCTACCTACTCAAGAGCAGCTTTAGGTAGAGCAGATCTTCGAGTATAGGGTGAAAAAGTCAACAAGGAATAAGGTCTACATGGAGAACCTTATCAAGTGGAAGAGGAAGTCTGACTCCGAGGCTACGTGGGTAGAAGAAGATCAATTCAAGAAGCTTGGAATTGACCTGAAAATGATCCCTCTTTCCAATTCTTAGTCTTTATGCTGAGAGGGGGAGAATGGTGCAGGAGCACTAACCAAAATACAAGCATATTTTTGGTGTATTGTTTTTTAATCTTTTGGTTTTGTTATGTAAGGTCTCATACACCATTGATGATGTGTAAGGTGACCTTTTTAGAGCTTAGGTTTAAATTTGAATAAGGTGGGAATCATTGTGTTATTGATGCCTAAGGTTTTGGTTAAGTTTGCAAACCATAGTGTGTTTTCAAACACGCATTGTTTGGTTACTTTTGAGCCCAAAACAATACACCTAACTATTTTCTCTTGATTTAAAAGAAAGATCTTGACATTTTGAGAGGGTGGGAAGTTTTTGACAATGGCAGTTGTAATGAAAATAAGCAAGAAGCAGTGACTTTGTGTGTATAAATCTATTTTCCTGTGTTTGTTGGCGTGACAGCAAATAGTTGAATGGAATAAATCTTTTATTTGTTTAAGAGCATGTAAAAGCAACGTTCTGAAGTTTTCTTTTGGCATTTTTAAATAGTTTTCCATCGCTCTCTGCTTTTTGTATGATCTGTGTCCTTCTTTAGTTCTATTTTGGACTGGTAAAAAGAACTAGAAAATGGAGTCTTTAGGTTGTTTCTGATCGCGCCAGGCGGTATGGATGCATAGGAGGCAATCCTAAACTCCAAGCATGTATATAGTGTATATATAGTAGGCATTAGAGGTTCTATGGGCAAGCTGGAAGACTGTTCCTAGGCAATTTTTGAAGCCCGGCTAGGAAAGACAGTCAAGTGGGCAAAACCCCAACGTAGTAGGGGGTGGCATCATTAATATCTAATGTGTATTGTGATTGCTGACAGCTCAGAGAAGGAGTGGAGTAGAAAACAGGAGACTCTTCATTACATTTTTGGTCAGAAAATACATAAAAGACTAAGGAAAAGCCTTAGGAAACCCTAGTTTCACCTAGGTTGGATTGTACCCCGGTACGGGTAGGAAATGGTACCAAATTCCAAAGAACCTGTCAGAGCTTGGGAAAAGAGCTAGAGAGTTAATAGAAAGATTGGCACAATCAATTGGGAGAGAAGAGTTCTAACCTGTTATTTGTGTTGAGAGGGCTAAAGGGGGCTTGAGGATTGTAGCTCTGCCCAAGAACTTAGAACTGAGATTTTAGGAAAACATTGAAGAACTGAAGCTTGGTGTTTGTTGAAGCACCTTGGAAAGATGACCTTGGAGGCTTTGGAAGGTGCCACACGCCCCTGCAACAAGGTTGGGCAGAATGGAAGGTTGACTAGTCTTTAGAGGAATAAGGGCTAGATTGTACATGTGAAGAAAGAAGTACCAAATAACACTTGGTAGCAACAAATTTGCAATGATAGCAGGGTTGTTGAAAGTGAACCAGGGGTGCCTCAAAGGTAGAGGACCTATAGGTTTAGGGTGAAAGAAATAACACCAGGAGTTCCTCAATCAAGGACTCAAAGCAGGAGATTGTGTTTTCTCATATCAACCCTAGTTTCTATCAAGAATGGAGGCTTTGTAATGTGATTCCAGGGCCATAAATAAGATAACCATTAGGTATAGGTTCCCTATCCCTAGGATTGAAGACCTCATGGATTATCTAGGTGAAGCTAGGTACTATACCAAGATAGACCTAAAGAGTGGTTATCACCAAATTAGAATACATGAGGGAGATGAGTGGAAAACAACTTTCAAAACCAATGAGGGTTTATATGAGTGGCTGGTTATGCCATTTGGGTTGTCTAATGCCCCCTCCACATTCATGAGACTCATGAATGAAATCCTCAAAGACTACATTGGAAAATTTGTAGTAGTGTATCTTGATGATATACTGATTTATAGCAAAACAAGAGAAGAGCACCTCAAATAGATAGAGTTGATTTTCAAGAAGCTACAGGAGGAGAAGTTGATGATCAATTTGGAAAAGTGTGAATTCATCAAAACAGAGCTGGTGTACCTTGGATTTGTGCTATCACATGGCAACTTGAAAATGGACAGTAGCAAAGTGGAAGCCATCCTCAATTGGCCTACTCCAAGGACAGCAACAGAGGTAAGAAGTTTTCATGGCCTTGCTCAATACTATAGGAAGTTCATAAGACAATTTAGTGCTATTTGTGCTCCTATGTTGGATACCATTAAAGGAGGGATGAAGACTAAGTTTGTATGGAATGAGCAAGCTAACAAAATTTTTGAGTTGTTGAAAGAAAAGATAGCTACCCAACCTGTTTTGGTGTTACCAAGCTTTGAGAAGCTATTCACCATTGAGTGTGATGCAAGCAATGTGGCTATTGGAGCTGTTCTCAGTCAAGAGGGCAGGCCAGTGGCTTTTCATTCAGAGAAGTTAAGTGAAGCCAAGAAGAAGTATTCTTCTTATGACCTTGAGATGTATGCATTGGTCCAGGCTCTAAGGAAATGGAGGCACTACTTGCTTCCCAAGGAGTTCATAGTGTATTCAAACAACCAAGCACTTAGTTTCCTGAATTCTCAAGAGAAATTGAGTCACAGACACATGAAGTGGGTGGAATACCTGCAAGCTTACACTTTCAATATCAAGCACAAGAAAGGAGTACTCAACAAGGTGGCAGATGCCTTGAGCAGAAGAGTCCTCACCATACAAGAAATTGAGTTGAAGAGCATGGGAATAGATCATTTCAAGGATCTATATGTAGATGATGAATATTTTGTAGACATTTATAAGGTATGTGCTGAGTATAAGAATCATTTTCATAGTAAATATGTTGAATATACTTTGCAAAGTGATCTTTTGTTTAAAGGGAATCAGTTATGTGTCCCTAGAGGCTCTATTAGAGAGAATTTGATACAAGAAAAGCATAATGGTGCATTGAGTGGTCACTTTGAGATCACAAAGACTCAAGAACTTGTTCAAAGGTTCTATTATTGGCCAAGGATGAACCTAGATGTTAGGAGGTATGTGGAAAGTTGTATAGTGTGTCAAAAGGCCAAGGGTACTTCTTCAAATGCAGGCCTATACCAACCACTGCCTATTCCTACTAGGCCATGGGAATGCTTGAGTATGGATTTTGTAGTTGGGTTACCCAAGACAAGATAGGGCATGGACAGTGTTTATGTAGTTGTGGACAGATTCATCAAGATGGCTCACTTTGTTCCATGTAAAACAACCAATGATGCCAGTCAAATAGCCTCTCTTTTCTTCAAAGAGATAGTAAGGATACATGGATTACCAATGAGCATTGTATCAGATAGAGACACTAAGTTCATGAGCCATTTTTGGAAGACACTTTGGTAGAGATTGGGCACTAATTTATCTTTTGGATCTGCATACCATCCCCAAACTGATGGTCAGACTAAAGTTGTCAATAGAAGTCTTGGAAATCTATTAAGGTGCTTGACCAAGGAGTATGGTCAACAATGGGATCAGTTGATTGGGCAAGTTGAATATGCCTACAATGACATTGTAAACAGATCAACAGGGAAGAGTCCCTTTGAAATTGTCTATGGATTACATCCTAGAGGAGTCTATGAGCTAAGAGACTTAAAGGATGGAGTCAAGGGAAGTGGATATGCTGATGATTTTGCTTATGCAATGCAGGAGATTCATGATACAGTCAGGAAGACATTGGTAGAAAACAACATGAAGCATAAGACCAAGGTGGATGAGCATAGAAGAGAAGTTCAGTTTAATGTGGGAGACTTGGTGATGGTGCATTTAAACAAGTCTAGATTGCAAAAAGGAGTCCCTCACAAGTTGCAGATGAAGAGGATAGGTCCCTTTCCTATCTTAGCAAAGTATCAAAACAATGCTTTTAAAGTAGAGCTACCAAATGACAGTGGACTGTCCCCTATTTTTAACATTGCAGACCTAGTTCATTACAAAGGACCACCACCAGACATGGATCAGAACCTCAATGAAGTCATCCAAGATGTGGGAGAACTCAAACTTCCTTATGCTATAGTCAAACAAGCTGATAGTATATTGGATACCAGGGTCTACAAGAAGACTAGAACCAAGGAATACAAGGAACATCTGATTAAAATAAATGGTCAACCTGATGTTGATGCAGTGTGGATCAAGGAATCAGAGTTCAAGAAGTTGGGCATTGATCTCAACTTACTCAATCCAAGGGTGGATTGAACTCTTTTGTTTTGGGGAGGATGGTGCAGGAGCACCTAGGCTAACCTCCATTTTGTTAATTGTCATTTTTTGGCTTGTATCTGACCTTAGCCAAGTCAGGGTAATAGAGTGTTTGTTTTGGACCTTAGAAGGTCATTGTTGTGGTTGGGTGAATTAGTCATTAGGACTAAGATTCACCAAGGTTTAGTAATCATTGATAGTTTAGCTTAGTTTTGCTTTGTTTAGTTTAAGTTTGGAATTTTGAGCCTTAAATGTGTTCTAAACACATTTATCATTTATGTTGCTAGAAAGATGCCAAGAGGCAGTTAAGGGAGTTGGATGCTTGGAATATAGGAGGTAGAGGTCCTAAGATTTAGGATGATGGCATAAGGACAAGTTGCAAAAATTTGTTGCAAAGTTGTCATGACAACATTTGTCATGTTGCATGCAACTTAGTTATCTTGGATCCCCTAAAAGCTAGGAGTGTGGGATCGACCAACATCCCTAAAAACTTGGAAAATGGCATCTATGTAAGGTGTGGCTCGAAACCAAGAAGTTAGTTCTTTTGTAATCAAGTTTTTGCTTTTGAAAGAAGGAAGAAGACTCTACAATTTATGTGTTTCCGCATGTTTTGAAGTGACAGTGATATCAAGTGGATTGAATGTACTGATTTGAGATTACATTTGTGTTCATAGGGTAGTTCTAAGCTTTTTCTCTTTTGCAAGCAAGTTAATTGGAGTTAATCTAGTGCTTTGGATTCTTAGGTTAGGGTCTAAGGTCTTTTCTGGTCCTGTCCTGACCAGTCAGCCTTTTTATGGCTCCCCCATGAAATCTAGCCACGGGAATTTCCTGAGAATGGATGGATTTGTTAGGGGAGCCACTTGTTTGTACATATCTAGTGGTAGGAGTCATGTGGAGTTGAGTAGCAATGAGCAATAACAAACCCTAGGCGAGCTTTGAGTGCCCGGTTAGAGGTTTGTCAGTCAAGAATTGAAGAGATCAGGCAGGGGTAAGAAGTACAGTACGGCAAAGTACGGTTCCAGGTAGAATTTGGTCATATCTTAGCATGTTAGAAGGATTGAGGTTTTTACCAATCCATTTGAAATAGATTTGAATGAGAAATCAAGGAAACCCTAGTAACTAGGCCTTTTAGCCCTATTTGCCCTAGATTATAGTAAACCAGTATACGGAGGAGTCAAGGGTCTGAAACCCTGTGAATCTTTTAAAGGATCAAAAAGGGTGTCTGAAAGTGCAATTTGTTTGCCAGGTTGTTTGGAAAGTTTGAGCAAGAAAGTCAAAAAGGTCACTATCAAGGGCTACAAGGGATTAGGCCTCTTCAAGACCAATTCTTGGAATCGGTAAGAACAAAGACTTAAGACCATCCCAGATGGAATCTAATGGATGTGTTTGGCATGTTTTCAGTGTCTCTAACACCCTTGCAAGCAGTTCAATGTTTTGTGTGATATTGGCACTTAGAGTCTTCTAAGTGTAGAAGAGAGTTTGCAAGTTCAAGTGGTGTCAGTCCTCCAAGGTGAAGCACAAGGAGTGAGACTCTTGGAGAAGAGTTGAAACAAAGCTTAGCTAATGACCTAAGCCTAACTAGAACCTAGAAGCAATCAGGTTCCAGGAAGAAGACAGGGAAAAGGTCTTCTTAGTTTATTGTGCAAGCAAGCCTAGGAACACTCACACCATACTACCAGGAGTTTAGAACCAAACAAAGGGTTACTACATTGATGAGCTAAGATAAAGATGATATTGAGAGGTTAAAGAATGAGACTATTGAGAATATTACCAATTTAAAAAGGAATTAGGAATGGGTTTGGATAGAGAAGAAAAAGTTTATGGTGATATTCTTGCTTCAAAAGTCAATATACCAAAAACTGCACAACATGAGCATGGAGCAGAAGAAGAGGATGTGTAGAATGATACCCTTATATATGTGAAAGAGAATATTATAGAAGAAATTTTCATTGATAACACTCCTTCAATAGGAGAAAATATTGTTACAGAAGAAAATAATGGAGAGTCACAAAAGGAGGATGCATTTATAGGTAACATTCCCCCTCCTCTAGAAATAAAAAAGAATATTGAAGAGGTTGTACAAGAAAACTCAGAGGTACATGAGGAAAAAAACAAAAAACATATGCCTACTCCAGATATCAATACCAAACCAGTTGATTATGGAAAGAAGACTTAAGATATATCCAATGTTGCTGACATGAAGGAGGATGAAAATGCAAAAGCTTGCATTTGTGACAAGGAAAAGAAAAAGATTGAAGAGAATGAAAAAATAGTTGGAGAGTCCTCTAGAACCTCTAGAAATTCTTTGAAGATTCTACTAAGAATGCAATTGTAGTTCTAACCAATTGTATCCCCGTAATTATTACAAATACCAATGCAACAGGGTTAGGTGGACATGGAAAATATTTCCTCTCTTCACAAGTTACAACTAGGTGAATTATTTCATGCCTCTGCCAGGAAATAAATCTTGCAAACACATCAAAAGAGCACAAAGTTAATAGATGAAGTAGTAAAGGTGCTACAAGAGAGTGTACCTAGAGAAATCATTGACAATTCCTTATCTGGTATGCAAAGTTTAAAGCTTTTACTTAATTCCTTTAAAGAGTATTCTAGTGGATTGGAAGAGAAATTAAAGAAGGAGATCAAAAAGGAGGATAATAAAAGGTTGATAAATACAAAAGAGAAGTGTTCACTACACATAATAAATTTCAAAATAATCTTAAGGATGCACAACAGTGTGTTGAAGAGGGAAAGGTGTGATTTTAATTTTGCATGAAGTGGCCCAGTTCAACCAAGAATATTAAGAGTTAGATGGAATCCATTGAGTCCTGAATTGATAAGGCATCCAATGCCTATGATCTGGTGAATGATGTAGATGGATACACTAGAGTAGCTATTGAAAATATAAATGAATAGTTCTTCCAACTACAAGAGAAAAGAGAAAATATTATAGTGTAGTTTGGACAACTTAGAGATTTGGTAAATGCAAAGTACACACCTATAGCTAGTACTCTAGAAAATGTGAAGAAGGAAAAAAAAATGAATCCAATACCTAACTCTCCAGATGATGTAGAGGAGCTCTTTATGGAGTTTGATACTTAGAGCTACATGCTTGGCATAGACAATAAATAATTGGAAGATGGTGAAAAGGTATGACAAGCACATCTTGCAAAATTGTAGGTGTTATACATAAATGTTCCATCTTCTGTTTGATTTTGTGTACATTTCTTTTCTTTCTTATTTATTTCATACTTCATTGTATATATGTAGATGTTAGAGGATAGTGTCTTAGTATCAATTTTGATCCAGTTTGATGGATAGCACTATTAGGGGGAGTTGGTAAGATTTTTGGATTTTTTTTATTCTCACAATACATGTTTATATCAATCAGGGGAAGTATGTATGTAATCTAGTGAAGAGTTGGTTGATAATTTAAAATCACCCAAAAGGGGAAAAGAGAAGATATGTGTCAAAGGGGGAGAAAATAGCATAACATATGTTTTACACCCTTTTCCCTTGATTTCAAAGGGAAAGAGAGTTTGGAAAAGAGTTTTTGTGCATGTTTCCATCAATGACAAAGGGGGAGATCATTAGAATTTTAAATATTTTGTCAGTGATATGCTTGTTGGCAACATGAGCATGGGACGTATAGTGTGCAGATGTAGTGTTGTCATTGATGTCAACATACTGGTTTGATATGAAGAATGATGTACAAACTGATTGGGGAAGCATAAGTATGCATGAATATGATAATCCAATGCATAGATGCAAGAAGTTTTGATCTGGTGCAAAAATTTGAATTGAATAATTGGCTAAGTGTCAAAACATAGTTTTCACTATATAGTGTATCTATTCTTTTTGGTTTGCATTGGTTTGGATTGAACAATATTTGTTTTTAGTTCTAAAGAAATTTTTGAGGAAGTCAAAGGATTCTAAATCCAAAAGTTCATATTGATTTTCCCTTTGGTGTAGAGGTTATGAGTAATAGAATATCGGGTCTGCTAGTGACACTATTAATTTCTAGTGCAGAGTGTATGTTTTGGTAAGTCCACACTACAATATGGTATTGTGGATTTTTGAAAGTGTTTATAAGTGTCAGTTGCATCTAAGTTCCAAGCAGAATGATGTTTCGAGGTCTGTGTGTTAGTTTGAGGATGATTAGTTGGTGAATTTTGATGTTAGTGAAAGCAAGCTAAGGTAGTAGAACAACTTCCTACACTAACCTTGAGAGGAGAATAATGCAAAATTTTTACAAATATTTAACTATTACAAAAAATTAAACAAAAATAAACACAAATATCATGCATACCACAACACAATGATTTACATGGGGAAAACCCTTTCGGGAGAAAAACCCCACACTCCAAAAGCTGCCCAATATATTATTCAAAAATCAAAAGATTACAATATACTTGCAGAGAAAGCTTCTCACAGGAGTATCACCACCAAAGATCAAGAGACAACATGAATGCTATCAAACTCTCAGAATACACCCCCCATCTACAAATAACCTAGCCGCTTATAACAAGCTTTTTTGAGCCTTCTAGAATTAGGGATTTACAAGGTCATTTTTCGTTTGACATGTTAACAGAAAAAACCTTGATGTGTTAGTGGGAAAAAACCTTGATGTGTCAGTGGGAAAACCTTAATGTGTTAGTGATTTTTTTTTCAAGGTGATACCCCGAACTCCATATCTTGTTACGAGTTTACAATATTTGCATGATCAATCACCACATATCAACAATAAAACATATATAATTGCAAGGTTGAGACAAATTTTCCCAACAAATCTCCCACTTGTCAAACACCTTGCAAGAGCAACGTGAGGGTGTAACCATTGTCTCTTTAATTTCTAGGGGCCAAAAGGCCCATAGTTTCTGAACACGATTTGAACTTCTTTGTGCCTGCAGGCTTAGTTAAAGAATCATCAACATTCATCAAAGTCTCTACCTTAACCCAATGATTCACCTACCATCTTCAAGCGATATCTGCATATCCACATACATCTAAATACTTGGCAATTCTGCTTGCATGAAATGCAGGTTCTTGGCTAGACATATGCGTTCTACGACTAATGAAATAGGTATCACTGCTGCTTTTTATTCCAATATTTGAACACAATGGAGTTAAAGACAAATTTGGCTTCTTTACTATGGTGTTAGCTGCTATCTCTCACTTGGTAATTACATTCATACAGCCTATTGCCCTCATCAATTAATTGCACCACCAAATAAAGTAAAAACGCACATGGTGATTTTCTATCATCATTAGAGCACTTTGGGCTAAAATCCACATAACCATGTATATCAAGGGAGATATCATCTTCATCATATTACTATGATAACACAAGGAATAATATGAGGTACCACACAAATATTTGAAGACTCTTTTAACTGCATTTCAATGAACTCTACCGGGATTAGACATATATCTAGAAAGAACTCCCATTGTAAATGTATGGTCTAATATAAATAATTTCATACATTAGCTTTGGCTGGAGCTTCCCGGTGAGGCATCTCATTTCTTATATAGGTGGAGATGTTTGAACAATCGAATAGATAACTTTGTTCCAATTGAAACAAGAACAAACAATGATCCTACAATCCTACATATCAAACCTCTATAAAGTGAGTTGGTGTTTGTCAAGACATAGCTTTTTCACTCTCTATCTCGCACAATTTCCATCCAAGAATGTGAACTTTGGTTGCAACAATATCTTTCATTTCAAAATTTAGCAGCAAGTTGGGATTTCAAATTCCATACCTTTCCCTCTGCCAATAAATAACATATCATTAATATACAATGCAATAAAAAGGAATGGATCACCATCAGTTTTATAATAAACACAATGATCTAATTGAGAATGGTCAAATCCCAAACTCAACACATATGTATCAAATTTTTTGGTTACCCACATCCTGGACTTTGTTTTAATCTAAACAAAGATTTTTCAGTTTATGACCAACTTATACTTTACCTTTCACGCATAGTGATGTGATATAAATATCCTCTAGCCATGAAGAGAAATTAGTTTTTTCACATCTATTTTATCAACCTCCTAAATTATAAGAGTAGCAACAAGTAGAAGAAAAATATAGTAAATGTCATTTTTTACAACGGAGAAAATATCACCATAATCGAAAACACACCGACACAGGTAACCCTTCACAACCAACCTTGCTTTGTGCTTCTACCTCAATACCTCCATCCGAGACCAATATTTTTCTTGTTTATTCCTTAACCAATAGGGTTTTTCATCCTTGAGAATGGTACAAGTCCCATGTATCATTCTTTTTCAAAAGTTGTTCTCCATCCATCTAAGAATCTTCTTCTACAAATTTACGGTTCATCCATGTTAGTATTCAAAGAAATAATACATCTCCAATCATTTAGTTAGATACCTTTCAGATTGGTTTTCTATACTTGTAGACCCATGAACAAAGCTGAGTTGGAGGTTCTTCCTCCTCTTTTTTGAAGAACCAGGCTAGATGGAATCTCTCAACTTTTTGTCTATCCTTGGGCCTCAATTCAACTTTCTCAGGTGTAGAAGGAAATTGAATCACATCTTCCTATTCACTTTGTTCTAGATGTAATGTTATAGAAGGCTTAGTTTCTCTAAAAATAACACTTCTAATATGTATTACCTTCTATGCATTAGGATCTAAAAGCTTGTATCCTTTCACACCATTACTATATATGATCAAGATACATTTCACATCCTTATTCTCTAACTTTTTTCGCTTCTCCTTTGGAACATGTGCATATGCCTCACAACTAAAAAATTGAAGATTTCTTAATGAAGGCTTGCAACTTGACCATGCCTGTATAGGCATCTTATCAACAAGAGCTGATGTAGGAGACCTATTAATCAGGTAACAAGTAGCAACAACTTCAGCACAAACCTTTGTTCTAGGCCAACACCACTCAACATACTCCTAGTCTTCTCCATTACTGTCTTGTCCATTCTTTTTGTGACTCCATTTTGCTGTGGAGAATACAAAGTTGTCTTATGTCAATGAATACCAAATCTTTACAAAATTTATCAAAATCATTAGAGAAAAAATTGCCTCCATTATCAGTCCTAAATTTTTTTATTTTCTTTCCAATCTGCAACTAAACCATTGCTTTAAATTCTTTAAATCAACTAAAAACTTTAGATTTACTCTTTACAAAATATACCCATGTCCTTATACTATAATCATCAATAAATGAAACATAATATGTGGATTTACCAATTGAAGGAACATTTATAGGACCAAATACATCAGAATGAATAAGATCCAATACACCACAAGATTTATGAGAAATCAAGTAAAATTGGACCTTTTTTTATTTTCCATAAATACAATGCTCATAGAAATCGAATTCAAGATTACAATCTGGAAAACCTTCAACAAGGTTTTTATTTAAATTTAAGGTCCTTAGACCCTTTTCTCCAATATGGCCAAGTCTTTGGTGCCATAACATATTTTTCTCTATGGGTAACTTTGTCTCAAAAGAAAGAACACCCTTGGGCACCCAAAAGCCATGACCATTTGCTGAAGGTGAAACCCTCACTTCTTCTATAGACTTTCTTTTCACAGAAGTACTATTGCACTCAACAGTGGATCAATCAGGCTTATAGAATGTCTCATATCTGACACCTCTAACCATCTTGCATCTTACATAAAAAAATACTACCTGCACACCCACATCTATTAGTTTTCTCACAGATAAATTTTTTTATGCTAATCCAGGGATATGCAACACACCATTAATCCTTTTTATTCTACCATTAGGAAACCTGAATTTAACTTTACCACAACCAAAAATATCTAAATGAGAATCATCACCCAAGTACACCTTACCTCCATCAAATTCTTCATATTCACAAAACAAATCTTTATTAAAGGTCATATGAAAAGATGTACCTGAGTCAATTAAGCATGCATCATTACCTGCATGAGTTGCCAAAGCTGTAATGAATGTGTCACCATATTCCTTCTTGGACTTGGAATCAGAATCAAATTTCTTCTTTTTCTTCTTCTTTTCTTCTTTGAATTCCTTACAAACATGTTTGGGCTTACCATAGTTCCAGCAAATAACTTTGGACTTTCTAAGAGATTTAGATCTCCCGTTGGACTTGGATTTTTCACACTTCTCATTCTTCTTTCCTTTTTCCTTAGGTCTTCCATGAACATTTAGGGCCTCCTTGGCAGTGATGGATACCTTCCTCCTTATCTCTTTAGAAAGAAAAGAACCCACCACATCTTTAGTCTTCAATATAATATAAGTACTCCCAATAGCCATAACAAGAGAATCCCACAAATCAGGAAAAAGAAGAAAGCAAGATCCGCCATTTCTCCTTTTCATCCATTTTTGACACCAACTAATGCCAATTGAGCCACCAACATATTGAATGCTTCTAGGTGGTGTTTGAATCATTTTCCCTCTTCCATTCTCAAGGAATATAACTTCTTCCTCAAGAAAATCTTGTTTAGTAAAGATTTGGCCTAATACATCTCACCAAGCCTCTTCCATAGTTTTTGTGCATAGTTATCTTCATGGAAATTAATTAAAATAGAGTCTTCCAAGCATAATCTGATTACACCCTTCGATTTATGATCCATAACATCATATTGAGTAGCTTGAGTAGGATCTTTAGGCCTTGAATGATTCTCATCAACAACATCCCATAGATCTTGATCTATCAACAAATCCTCCATCTTTAGCTTCCACATCTCAAAATTATTTCCAAAAAAATTCTCCACCTCTATTCTCCCTAAAGAACTTGCCATCTAAAAATTCCTACAACAAGATCACAAAGTGTCTTTTTCACAAGTTCCCACTCAAATCTGCATTAGTTTAGAAAACCCAACAACCCACAACTGAAACCAAAGGCATGATCAAGCCTTGATACCACTTGAAAGGAAGCTAAGGTAGCGAAAAAACTTCCTACACTAACCTTGAGAGGGGAATAATGCAAAAAATTTACAAATATTTAATTGTTAAAAAAAATTAAATGGAAATAAACACAAATATAATGCATACCGAAACACAGTGATTTACATGGGGAAAACCCTTTCAGGAGGAAAACCCCACAGTCCAAAAGCCACCCAATATATTATTCAGAAATCAAAAGATTATAATATACTTGCATAGCAAGCTTCTCACAAGAGTATCACCACTAGAGATCAAGAGACAACATGAATGCTATTAGAATATTAGAATACACCCCCATCTACATATGCCCCAACTGCTTATTACAAGCTTTTTGGAGCCTTCTAGAATTAGGGTTTTACAAGGTCATTTTTCATTTGACATGTTAATGAGAAACATTTATGCGTCAGTGGGAAAAAAAATTGACATGTTAGTGGAAAAACCTTGATGTGTCAATTATTTTTTTTGGGGCGATGCCCCAAACCCCATATCTTGTTATGAGTGTACAATATTTTCATGATTAGTTACCACATATCAACAATAAGCTATATATAATTGCAAGGTTGATATACATTTTCCCAATAGTTAGGTCACTAGCAGTGCCAACCTAATATGTTTTGTGTTATGTGGACTTTATATATGTGTTGATTAGTTATGTAGGAGCTATTATAGGTCCACCCAACCTATTTGATGAATTATAAGTTTTGAGTTGTGGTGTGAAGCATGTTTTGGGCCAACAATTCATAGTATGCATGATACATCTAATTAGGCCGACCTAATTGATGTTGTAGATGATTGAAAATGTAATGGGTATTAATGGAAATATCATTTTGGTGTTGAAAAGAGATGATTAATTTGTGTGTGTGAATTCCTAAGAAGAGAATGTGAATGTGATGTGAATGTAGAACAAAGCAAAGTGTTAGAGAAGAGTAATATGAAGTGTGTTGATTCAATGTTTTGAGCTTTAATGGAACTATATTTCCTACACATACTGGAGATGCACTTGTAGTAGTTCAAATCTTGGGAGTGATCCACTCCTCTCTTCTAATTCTCTTATTATCTAGACACTGAGTCCACTAGACAGTGAGTCCACTTAGTAGTGAGCCTTTCTGTAATATCTTATAACCGATTATAATTATTGTGAGCTAATCCTCACTTTGGTTTTTCCCTTTTTGGTTTTTCCATGTAAAAATCAGGTGTTCATGTGTTATATGCTTTGATGTTTGTTTTCATGGTGTCTTTCCTTACTACAAATTGAATATGATGTGGAATGAATTCTTAAATATTTAAGTAGTTTTAGAGAATATTGATTCAACCCCCACACAGTATTCTAGGTGTTCAACATTCTTTTGTATTCATTTGGTCCACAATAGTACATGAGGAGATTGATAAAGAATATTACCATCCATAGCCATGAGAAATGATAAGATTTTCACTTTACAATTGAGCTCGCAAACACATTTTTCTTTGAAATGTAAAATATGAAAGAAAAAATTCATAGTTTAGAACCCTTGGTATGCCAATTTACATCTCAATATAAAGATGTACATTAAGCCACACATTTATTCAAGAATATTTGTAATTAGGTGGCTTAGGAAACTTAGCAAAATAAATCTATAGAGTAAATACAAATATTTTCTAATAAAATATATTATACTTAATATTTAAAAATCTCACATCAAGGGCTTTGATAATCCATTTAGCACATAAGGATAAAAATTGGCATCGTATTTGAAGCAACTCTAGCCCTCTAAAGTCATGAAGAGGGCAATAATATTCCCAAGCCACATGGTGAAATCCTTTATTATTAGAAGAGGTCTCCTCTAAACTACTTAGGGAGGTCACAACTCTTAGTCACATGCTTCCCAACCACCTTCGAAAAGACCTAGGGATCAATCTTCTTGTGGGTGGTCATATCCCTCCTTCCCACCTTCAACGTATTCCTAGTATCATGACTAAGGGACTACTAGATAGTCACAATTTGGCAAGTTACCATGCTTGGCTCTATCTATTTATCTTTTTTATAATATTTATTTATCTATAGAAGATCAAAATATAGAAGAGAGTGTAATTAGTGGTTAGTAGCCTATGAACAATGGCTCTAGTCCCATTAAAATTGTTGGATTTTATTCTTCAACCTTATAGCTCCTTGAAGTCACTTCCAATCCAACATATATAGACAAATAGAGAAAAAGAAATAGATTTTCTCTAAAATCCTAAGAGCTATATTGATGCAAAAAAATATGAATAATAATATGTAATACTAGTCAATTAAACTTGATAAAAGGAGAAAGAAACCCTAGATAAAACTTGGTAGAATTGTTTAAATTATAAGGTTTTTCCTTGCTTATTAAGGTTTATTTCCATGCCCTATGTCCTAAAAAACTATTTCTATCATTGGATCTATTACTTTTGTTATATTTTCATGTTGAATTGTTGGCTAGGTTCTCATTATCTTAAGTTCTATTCGATCCCCCTTTTTACTGGTTGAGTTACCGAACCATCCTATCCTTAGCAATCATCTAAAAACATTTCTAAATGTGAAAATTAAATTACTTAAGTGATATGCTCATATTACCTTTTTGTTGGGATGACTTATCAATAGGTGTTGGGTTTCTATTGTTTCCATGCTTTTGCAGGCTTTTAGTTGTGGGAAGAGGCTTAGGTTGCAGACTCACAAAATCTTGATACCTAATAGAGTTTCATTTGATTTTGTGATTCCAAAAGTATGATGAGATGAGCCTGAACTCTATCATGGGTTAGTGGAAATGTGACATGTGGCCTTATTTCTATTTCTCCTATGCTTCTTGTTACACCTGTGGTTTTATATGGTTGTGAAGTTTGGGTAGCAGCATGTTAGCTGTAAAATGGAAACAAATAGAAAGACTTCAAAAGAACTTAATCACAAGAAATTTCAAAATAAAAAAGTAAGGTTCCTTATGAGGTTGTTTTAGCTGAAGTTGGGGCCTTCCCAATGGAAATGTCAATGTTAATTCGCTTATTAGGCTATTTGCAGAGAATAGAGAATATGGAAAAACACCATTGGCCCAAAATTGTGGTGGAAGAAGAATTAACTAGAAGGAAGAACATGTGGATGAAACAAAATGTCAAGTGGATGGGAAAATGAGGGATCAACATGCAAGAGTGTCCAAGCAAAAAAGTTGAGATGAAAAGGTATGCAAAAGATAAATTCAAAAACACCATGTGGTTGAAGCAACTTGGCCAGAAAAGTGAACACTATGTTTTTCATTTTAACCCTACTTGTGATCATGAACACAAATTCTACATAGGGGAAAATATAAAGTGGAAGGCTAAAATGCTAGTAGCTTAGTTAAGAACTAGCTCACACCATTTGAGATGTGAAATGGGAAGATGAAAAATACCCAAAGAGGGGTGGTCAGATAGGATTTGTTATTTATTCTCTTTGGGTTTAGTGGAGATAGAGTGGCACTACATTATGGAGTGTAAATCTTATGAGGACATTCGGTATTGTTACTCAGATTTGTTAAAAGTCAAATCTTTAGTGGATTTTTTTGAAGAGGATAAGATTGATAAAACAACAAGTTACCTGATCAAAATACACAACAAAAGAAACAAAATTAGCAAAGAGATTGAAAACAACAATAGGTAGTTTGGTGTGGTGGTTTTGTTGTGTTGGAAAAGGCAATTTTTGGGTTTCATCTCTTTGTTACCATAGACTTGTGGGTCTCGTGGACATAATTAAAATCATTCATTCATTCAATCATGTGTCCATGGGTCCTATGAGGCGGGCCCCAGTTGGAGTTGTGGAATCTCAGAAGAATGAAACATAGCTTTTTCATTAACATGGTAGCTGATGTATCCCACTTTTTTAAAATTTCTCTATTTTGTGGGACCATGACGATGACATTAGAAAGTAAAGATGACATGGAGTGCTCTCATTGGTTTGATTTTCAAGGTATGTTAACTTCCTATCATGAATTTTCAAACTTGGTCAAGGAAATTGAGAATCATTTATCCTACATACATTTTTGAAGATCAATGGTCCAT
Organism: Sequoia sempervirens; assembly: GCA_007258455.2. Taxonomy (NCBI): domain Eukaryota; kingdom Viridiplantae; phylum Streptophyta; class Pinopsida; order Cupressales; family Cupressaceae; genus Sequoia; species Sequoia sempervirens. Next base: position 166,445 of record VDFB02327297.1, read on the forward strand.
TTTCAAATTTGAGGGATAGATAGTGGAATGCTCTTGGTTCACATGAACAAGCAGTAATAGAAAAAGTGTTTGTTTTCTACCTAATTTTTTGAAGTATTTGCTCCAAAAATATTCTTATTTTATCATTAAGAAGATTTATTCTACATCACACGAAGATTAGAGGGTGAATTTTGGATATTTCATAGCTTCAATAATGAACTAGGGTTTCCAAAGCAATAAACAAGTAAGTTCACCTTTTTGGAGCTCTAATTCATAAAAATTGAATTTACAAAGGTTAGGATTTGCGTAATTGAGATAACAAGAAAGGAAACTATTTAAGAATATACAAAACACTAAGCACTAGATAAAATTTGTCAAAATGAGTAAATATAAGGGCCAATCATCATTTTCAAAGAGGCCCATCAATGAGGATCTAATGGTTCAACTCTCGAGATAATCTAGAAAGGCAGTACGTGCCCAAGGGGCTAGTTTTTCATCAAATAACATGATGGATTATGGTAAATAATGTATGGATGCTGAAATCCTTATTACTGGATGGAGTTTGTTTAGTCACTAGTACAACAAGAGAGCTTCCCATGTCCCAATTTAAAATGTCTTGGTATATGGCCTAGGGAAATTGATGGTGCCTAATGTTTTTGTCAATGTAAATTTCATTAAGTATGTTGCCAAAATTATGATGAGAATGTTAGAGTGGTTAGGTTGCTAATGATGGAGTGTTGATACAAATCAATAAGGCCTCTATTTTTAAAATATTTGGCCTCAACCTAGCTATAAACAAAACTATAGATTTTAATCTGTTCAAGCAAAACTATCATATGGACAAGCATAAATATAGGGTCATCTATTTCCTAGGCATAGATTGAAAGGGTTTGACAAAAGGTCAATTAGAATTCTATATAATGAAGTTGATCCCTCCAACATAGATCAATCTGAAGACTACTTCATCAAGACATATAACTCTCTATGCCAAGTCCTTACGGGTGATGGTAAAACTAAGATTCCTGTACCACTGATGTATATGGCTTCAGACATTCAAAACCCTTTGGTGAATACCAATTTTTATTTTTCTTCATATATTCCAAATGAAATCCACAAATAGCTAGTGGATATTAAGGCTAATAACAAAATGGTGAACTTTAGGTGGTATTCCCTATTGTGCTATATTTCTTTTATGAGGGAAGGACTAAATGGGATAAATCTATGCAAGGTTAGGATGTTTGATGAAAATGGTTAGTCTCTTCCTATCAATTTTTGGACATATATTTAGGACATCCATTACGATAATTCCAATTATGTAGTCTTTGTAGACTATTTCATCAGATGAGTTCTTGGGTTCATGGGTGGAGAAGAGGAGAGACTGCACAAAGAAATTTTGCATTTCCTAAGGCCAAAAGAAAGATTCCCTAAGTTGGGTGTGAAACATAATTGGGGAGATTGGTATCTCCACACAAAACACAATTACAATTAGGGTATATGGATGCCTTGTGGGGTCACACATCCTACTAAATTATGTCCCTAAGAGACTAGCATACTTAGCCATTATGTGGCAACTGAATGAAACATACAATAGCCACTTGAAAAGACAAAAAAGGATATTGCTTTCTTTTATACTATAGTGTTCTATGATTTCACCATAACTAGAGAGGGCCTAGAGTTGATATACCTGTTACCTATTTTTCACTACAAGCTCAAACAGGTAGAGTTGAATTAAATTCATCATTGATAGGTACACAAATTTCCAAATTTTTTCTGCTAAGTATTCATTGTTCATCATAAAGATAAGATTACATTTTGATTACAATTTTATTATGCAAGTATTTTAAACATAAAATTGGACATTTGCATAATAATGCTTTTTATTCATTTTGAAAAAATTGAAATCTCACACAAGCTGCAGGAGTAACTGAATTTGATTGTCTTAATCAAATAATGAATAAAAAATGGGATGGAATACTACACTACTGAAGATAACGTAAACACAAAGGAGGGAAGCAATTCATCATTTCCTGTGATGATGAAACCGCTTTTGCTCAATGTGTTCAGTTGTTGGGTCTTCAAGCTGCAACAATCTTGATTCCATGCTCCATGAACCTGCAAGATTGTAAAAAGAATGATGTTAGAGATTTACTCTAAGCAATGATAAATTACAATCTACTTCATGTCTATGCTACCAATAGGAATTTAATATACATTCAATCAGGCATTACTAGATGATTGAGTTACAAAGGTTGACAATCAAGGAACACAGAGTTCAATGGAAGCTTTTAGCTTCGATTGTTTTCACTAACTTGTTTGTTTCAATGTGTAGGAATAGGTTCATTATATTTATGATAAATTTCATTAGATATGTGGAGCAAAACGGGCTCCCACAAGGGTTGAGCCCGACATATCATAAGGACACCCCTCATTCATATTCATACATGAGAGTCATCAAGCATCAAAAAATTAGTCATCATTTAGAACTGTCATCAAACAAGACTGCCATAATATAAAATAATTCATAAAGCAGTCTAATTCAGCATGGTGAAAATAGATTGAGCAAAATATCTTATTGCTCATAATTCAATAGAACAAGAAAAGCAGGATGTCAAGAGAGAATTGATTGCATTTGTCATCTATTTTTTCAGCTCTACCTTTCATTTATATTCACATTTTGATGAGGCATTGAGCCCCTTTATACTGAAGGGAAAACTGAGTACTCAAGCAATTCAATTGTTTCTTACAACTCCAAAGCACATACACAGTCTACATAAGACTCAAGAGGAACATATTAACTTCAACATCATAATGAGGGAAACATTCCCATATTTTGCATTGCATTGCAAATCATCATCAAGCTTCCTCATCAAAAGAATCAAGGACATAACAAAGAAATAGATTTGTATTCAACAGAAAAGGAGCATTTTATATAGAATAGTCATGGATAATACTGCTGCTACAAAATTGATAAAGTGAATAAGAATGTTGTTACAACGTTCATGGTGGTGAGAAATGGTTACAAAAGTTTACGATAGTCATAAAGGACTGGAAAAACATCCTTGACAGTAAGAAAAGCTAGTAGGAAGCTTGAACAAAGTGAGACAGCAGCAAAGTATGGCTTAATCAGCATTAACAATAAATGGAGGATCAAATATCAAGTCATTCTTGTACATTTTTAGTCTTCATATCAGCTATAGAAGGTACAAATATGTGTCATACCAATAAAACAACACTCTATTTGATCATATGAAATGGAGACGAGTATCTACAGGCTTGCAGTGTGTAAAAAAGTGAATTCATAACATAACAAATCTGTATTTTTGGAAGCAGTTAATAAAATTGCAGTGCTATCATGAAGGTTGCTTATTCAGTTATATAAGCATGTGCCCTTTATAAAAACCAGCTCATAGAAAGCTACAGGTGTACATTGCAATAAGCAATATGACAATAAGGAAACCCAGTTTGAGCATCGTAAGGCCGCGGCCTAGGGAAAGTATTTCCACAATACCCACATTGATCTCTATTTAAAAAAATGGGGTTTTTTTCAAAAAAAAATATAGAGTTATTGTTATCAAAATAAACCCATGTGTGGGTTTGATTTAAAAATACAAAATGTAATGATTTATGGAGGGCTGCGAGTTTATCATAGGCAAAGATAAATGAAAAGCCTTTGTGTTTTCTTTTAGTTACCAAGCAAACACAGAAAGTACAAGGATAGACCTACCAAGCATTTTTGTTCTTTTTCTATGCATGAAGACTCCATATCTCCTGGTCAAGGCTCCAGATAGCTTTAGCAAAACTTTATCTCTTCATAATCAATGGCGGCCATAGAGAGTGAAAGGAAATATATAGAGAAAATAATTAATAGAGGGAAAAAAGATGGGTACATATCAGAATATCACCATAGCAACGGCTATAAAGCTTGAAAGTAACTTCGAAAAGCAAGAGAAGTGTTCAGATTTGTCTCAAGAAATGCTTACCCACATATTTTTCTATGGAAATCTCTATGAAAACCTATAGGAGCAACAAAGTATGGTGGAGTTTCGAGCTCCAATTCAAGCAAACTTTCCAAAAACCTTACCCAACAACATGGTGGCCAGCTTCTTCATGAAGCTTCTCCAAAAGTCAAGTGTAAATGATAAAAGTGATTAGGGTTTGATGGTTTTTCCTTTTTCCACTCATGGTGACTTTTGATGGAATCTTTGAAGAATTAAACAAATTATTATGTCTTACTTTTTCCATGATTTGAGTTCTTAAGTTAAGTCAATTGAAATAAATAGTTGTCGACTATTATCAAAACATTCACAATATGCATGTGGTATTTTTTTTTATGTCTTATGTGCCAAGATGTGGTTGGCTTAAGTTATTGGATGGTGAATGCATATTTTAATATATGCCAAGTATATTATATAAAGTCATGAGAAGGGAGTGAGACTTCCAATTTTGTCATTATTCCTTTTTTATTTGCATGAACCACAATGTAAGCTAATTAATTAAATGATAGACTTTAAGTCATTTAATTAATTTAGCCATCTTTAAAATGCAAATAAGAAGACATCATGTGCAGTCGAGTTCATTATGGATCCATGCAAAATAAAAGTAAAGCTAACTAGAGAATGAAATTGATCATGCGAGTTATGAATTTTTTTGGCACTTTTCTTTAGTTTCACATCAGGTTATTAACTGAAGATTAATCATGCACAATACAGAGATGGAGTTCCAATTCTCATGGGTGGATTGACATAAATGAGGCGACTTTTTGCATGCTTGACTCACTCTTTGCAGATTTCCAGTTCAGTTCGACCTGTTTTTCAGTTATATACATTGTGACTATGAGTTTGAGACTGAGTTCACTCATTTTTGCATGAGTTTGAGCTCTTCTTTTGGAGATATTTTGATTTTCTCAAGATTTTCCTTGAAGTTATCATTTTCTTACTGAAATTGACTTTCAGTTTCATTTTTATGCACTTTGGAGTGCACTCTCATTGTATATATTGGAAAAAGTTTATCTTTTTCCTCTAGTTCTTATTTTTCAACCTTTGCATTCTGCAAAGATAAATATCTTGTAACTTAGCATTTTAGATTTAATACAATTTTTCAAATTTATAGGTTATCATTTTTTGCAGAGGTTTTCCTTCATGATATTAATTGAAATATAGTTCACCTTTCTGATTTCAGGTTTTTTGTATGGTTCAAATAATTTGATGCAATTTTGATGAGTTTCATTTTCGAAACCTTCAAATTTTTGTCTTTTTTATGCATGCATATATACAATTGCAGTTCATCACAAGTCGTTAATTGTGCTCAAAAGTTGTTTTCTTTTTCCTCTAATTTGTGAAAACTCAGTTTTCCTTAATAGGGAAAGAATACATACAACCTTTTAATGAATTATTAATGTGTTCAAAGTGCTCAAATTGGACTGTGTTAACAAATTTTCCTGAGGGTATAAGTTGTGAATCATTTTGCAAGTTTACTATCATTTAGGTGCATCACCGAGGTTTTAGTTTTAGTTCATGCATTCAATTTAGTCCTTCTTACCCTTTTCTCAAAGAAAATCATTCAAGTACCTAATTGATCATCATATAGGAACCAACCTAGAATTTGGAGGTCTATCTTTGCCATAGGAATACCCATAGCCTGAAGATAGTTCCCATGTTTCAATAGATTGTTGAATTTAGTCATTCAAGCATTCCAGTGCAATCTGATTGACAACAATTTTTGGAACACCCAGTGGGATTCTAAAGCATGCTTCAGAGAAAGAATTCAAGAGTTCAAGTTGTTGTTCTGGTATATACAACAACGTATTTTTTCCTTTTAGAGGTACAAATTTATACCTGGCGACTCCAAGCATATTTACTAGTTTCAACAAGACCCAGTGGTGGTATGTTTCAAACACAAGCTTTATTTCTGATTTAAAACTAATTATATGAGTAAAGATGTCGAGTTTTCATAGTCAGCATGTATACCCGCTTTCATTTCATGAAAATCATGTGAACCAATCACCCTATTGGTCATATCAGGCCAATCATGCTACTGGTTTTATCCCAAACAACCATGCAACAACAGCCTATTACCTCCCACCCACCCCTGCTCAGCCTTTAGATCAATATTCATATGTCCAAAATCAGCTCCAAGAGGTTGATGATATGAAGAATAACATGAATAACATGAAGGACATATTGTTAGTTTTCACAAAGCAGATAGAAGAGATCAAGAGGCAACAAGAGTATGATCAACAACAAGAAGAGATAGCCTATTAGGCCTATCTCTATGAGCAATAATTACTGACGCAAAGGAGACAGTTTGAAGAAAAGCTCAAAAGGGAGTTAGTTGTATAGGAGGAGCAGATCAAGTCTTTGCTTTCTCAAAAGCATGATATCCAAACAACTCCTTGCATTTCAGATCAGTTTCAAGAGGAAGAACTTCCAAGGTATGAAATCCCAAATTTTACAACCATTCATCCTTCGCAAGTAGAGGAAATTAATCTAGTAATACCTAAAGCAGTTACAGAGCAACCCATTGATAAGGACACTTTACTCCTAATGGAGAAGGTAAAAAATGTAAACCCATTGCATTTAGCTTTGGCTGTTTACCAATTAGAGCAGCAAAATAATGAACAAAAAGAGCAGGAAGTTGTTGCTGCTTGTACTGTGTCCCTAACTCAAAATTACCATAGTACATGTGAAGAGGATATTGGTTCAAACTTACTGTTGAACCCCTTGGATTTTGACTCATTTGAAAAAAATTCTAATGCTGTTTATAAGACGGCTGAAAGTAGAATGTAGGAATTACCAGTTAAAGATCTTCACTTGCAGACAAAGGATGCCCAAGTTTCACTAAAGAAGGTGTAGACACGTAAAATATACCGATTGACATTGTGCATCTGATCCCGACTACTAACATCATTTCTTCCCGAATTATCCCTTGGTCTAACCATTTAATCAAATCTCCTTATCTATTAAATCCATCAATTTCTCTCTCTTAATTAAATAAATCATTTTATCTAATTAAGTCAGTCTCATTTGTTAATTAAATCAATCCATCTGATCTAATTATCCCTATTTAATTAAATAATTAATTTTATTTGATTAAATCTCTAAAGTCTATCCATTAAATAAAATAAAATAAAACCTTATTTGATTTAATCTAACACCATATATTTTAATTAAATAAATCAAAATCCTTATTTAATTATTCTCTTATCATATTCCTCTCTTATTTGATTTAAATAAATCCATAAATTTGAGTCAAATAGGTCACATCATCTAATCTCCTATTAAATTAATTAACCCTTGATTAATTTAATTATGAATCATGTCCCATCCTCTAGATTTTGCAAGTTGCACATGAAAATAGGTTTAATTCATTTATTAAATCTCTATTTTCCTCACAAGGCATCTTTTGGAATATTCTCCAAATTTGAATTCAAAAATTCCAAGTCAACATGTACATCCAACAAGGAAATAACTTCATCTTACATGTCGTTTGCCTTGAGCCAAGTGGAATTTATTGCATTTTTTCTTCCCTCTTGCAAGTTATTTCAACAAATTTGAAATTCAAAAATATGCATTTATTGGCACAATCCCCAAATCTTGCACATCCTCCATCCATTCATAGATTGACAAGTGGAATCATGCCATTGGATGAATGTTAGTCCCACATTGCTCAAATTTGGACATTCATCCATCTTGACATTCTATAAATAGAGGCTAAACTCCTCATTTGATCATACACAAATTATGCAAAGTTATTATCCTAAAATATTTAGCCATTTCCATCCATCACCATTGAGTTCTTAGTTAGGTTTTTTGCAGATTTTGGCTTGGAGCTCTCATCCTTCATCAACAAAGTGGATCAATCATCATCAACATATCAAACTTGCATCTTAGGAAATGGGAAAGGGCTAATTTTCACATCAAATTGGCACCAATTCCCCCATGGGATCATGTGTTTGCTATTCTAATTAGGATTGAATCTATATTTTCTTGTTTTATTATGTTCTTCATTGTTTTCTTTCCTAATTTGAAGTTGTAAATGGATTTCATGGGGAATCCTTGTTCATGCTTGCAATATCTAACTTAATGTGTTTATTCATTGTGTTTTGCAGGTATTAGGATTGGGGTTCACACATTTTGGTGCTAGAAGGAGGGCTACATCTCATCTTCAATCACTTTTTCCTAAAATTTCCAAATTTTTCCTTATACATAGAAAATTCCAATGCTAAGAGCTCAGCGTCACTATTTTGGCATCGCTGACTCTTCAACGTCGCTATATAGCATTGCGGGAAACTCAAAGTGCGACGTTGGACTCTTCCCGCCAAAAAAAAATGAATTCTAAACTCCACCGCTTGACTATTTGACTCGTAGGAACTTAAAAAAAAAACAAACTGTGACACTGGGAAAAACTGCAATGCAGTTGAGCTCACTATCCTAACATAGAGTGACGCTAACTGGTAAGCGGCATTGTGAGAGCACCGCTGGGAAATCAAACTCCAACGCAGTCATGGGTTGTGTCACTGGTAGGGAGTAAAAAGTGGAAATTAAATTTTAGCATGTGCTTTTTGATTAATGATTAATTTGTCTTCTATTTTCTGCTTTTTAATCTCTGCATTTTCCAGAATCTGACTAGTTTTCTCCCTTGTAGGTTGGAAATTGAAAACGAAGAAAGGAGAAGCATGAGGAGGATATTTCACAAGATTAAAGTGTTTTTAAACACTTTAGTGTTTGCTTAACACTTTTAAGAAATTGTTATCACTTTTTTCTTAGGACACTAATTTCATTTGGGTTTAAAAAGAATCTTTTCATTTTCTTGCAAAAGGCTAAAATGAACATTAGGATCACAAACATACTAGAGTTTGTTTCTTTGGATAAAAAATTGAACAAAATGTCTATCATTTGTCTTTTGGTGCTCTAAAACAAATTCATTATTGCTTTGTGGGATCTAAAATAAAAATGTGCTACATTGTTTTGTGGAGGCTTACTTAAACTAAATTCATTGAAAAAGGCCGTATGCGCTTCTGTCAAGCTTTATAGCGATCTTGAGAATCAAAAGGCCTTTTTCATGACTTTAGGGTGAGATAAAGCAATCACCTCCACACTTCAATTTGGGTTTAAAAATTGAAAAAAATCTTGTGCGAGTGTGAGTGGGGGCATTATTGCATATATTCTCTCTCTTTGATGCCAACAAAGATTGATCGAGTTACGAATATTGTTTTTCACTCGCTTTTGTTTACCCTAGAGGGCCTGCCTTGGGGAAAAAGTACTCACCCAAGGGAACAACTCAACTGGTAACACTCTAAAGCCAAGAGTATTTCCAACCAGGATATAAATGTGGGTATTGGATTAAACACCAATATCACATGGTTGATTCCGACAAGATGGATCCAAAAGGGGACCCTTCTAGTATGGGTCAATCTCCATGAACGAAAAGTCCTTATTAAAACCCATGTGCTAGAATTTTCCAAAATCATTTAATCTATTTTTTGGTGCAAGAACGGTCATTTTGAAGCCACCCCACACTTTTACGGTCTTTTAGTAGAAATGGAAAACATTCCATGGGAGTTTCATGGGTGTTGATGCTTGGCTGCCCGGTATAAGTGAGTGTCATGGAGGGGAGCTAGTGGGGTCAAGCATCTAACCATTCATTAAAGATAAGTGTAGCTGGACTTGTCCAAGTGGGAATCTAACAAATATTGTCTTACACATCCATAGGATTGTACTTATTCTTGGGTTACAAAATGCATTGCTTAATCGAAAACATCTTGAAAACAAACACTTAACATCATTATCCAAATTTCAAACCCTTTTGGAGACAAATACAATTGACTCAATCCATATGTTATTTCTTGCCCTTGGGATTTACATCCTTAGAGGTTTCTAAACATTGGATTACATCTCGATTTGTCTACTAAAGTAAACAATAGGTAAACCTTTGCCTTGAGTTCATCGAATTTCCACATAACATATCTTGTGGGGTTTGAAGAAATTTAGACATTGGACATCTTAGTTTGAAAACCTAATCAAAGAAAATGTTTGTGGTAAAATAAAGCCATTAAGCTAAGCTAAAGCAAAATGAAATTTCATGTGTGATGAAGACTCATGATTCTCAAAAGGTCCAAATCCCAAAACGAAAATCATTGGTTCAAAATCTGAAAATGTATGTTCGAATGGAATCATTTCTTGGTTACAAAGGTCCATAGAAGCATTGTATGCTCTTCAATACCTAGGTCTAGACAAACACAGTGTATTTTTTAGGTTCATCTTAGGATCAAAGAAAATCAAAATCTTTTTCATTCATCCTTCATCCATCAAAACAAAAATCATCTCATCATCACCTTTTGGAGAAATCTTGAAATCATCCTTAACGCTACGATTTTTGGAAAAATCAAAATCATAAAAATCCTTGGGACAACATCCTTGAAATCCTTATAAAAAATCACCTTTGGCTAGGTATGTGTAAATGCATCCTTTTGCATATGCTTAGTCAAAGTTATCAAAATCATCTTGTTTAGCTTGGTATATGTAGATGGATCCTTCTTCATATACTTGGTTAAACTATCATCTTGTTTGAATAGGTGTAGGTAGATGCATCCTTCTCCCCGCACATATTAAAATTATCATCCTTTGAACAAATCTATCCCTTAGATAATCATCCAACACCTTAGGGTCTATTCGTTCAAAATCAAAAGCAATCAAAATCAAAATCAAAATCAAGAACAAATCCAAAATCCAAAATCAAATCAAAATCAAAATCTGAAACATATCCAAAAGTCCCAAAAGCCTAGTATCTCCTTCAAGATTTATCAAAAGCCAAAACACCCACACCATCCATCTCTTACATCATCATCATATCATCACCTTTTGATCCTCAAGATATCCTAAAATTTTCTACTTTGGGCATAAAGTAAAGACCAATCTAAAGAACCAAGAGATTCATCTCTCCTATTCTAAAAAATTGATCCTCGTTTTATGGTTCAAACTAGATCTCAATACAAGAAGAGCATGGAAGCCAACAAAGAAACACCTGCTTCAAGTGAGCTTAGCCAAACAAACGTAGAAATGAATCCCGCCGAATCAAGAAATCCTTTGACCATCTCATCATCACAAAATCCGCAAGAGGAAAACCAAGGAGAGGATCTTACCTTTGGAATGTCTCACGAAGAAATAACTAAAATGCTCCAAAATCCAAAGAACCATAAAATCATCAACATCATGATGAGGCTTAACCCTTCGTTATACATGCTTGAGTTAGCAAAACAAGGGGCCAAGTTACCTTTGGATTTCGATGTAAGTACTATAGTGGAGACATCTTTTCCTCCAATCTCATCCACCATTCCCATCTCATCTACACCCCCATCCCAAAGCATCACGCAAAACATTCTGTAGATCATGACATCATTTGCTCCAACCCAACCCAATGTTAATAAGGGAAATGCATTTCTCAATGCCATTCAAACACACCCCCTTGTTAATAATCAAAAGTTGGATGCAAATACCATCTTGGAACAAAACATACTCGAAAACCCATTACATAAGAATGTTCCTCTCACGTTCCATCATGATCCATCATCATCATTTTTTCAGGCAACACCTCAAACTTCTCTCCTCACAAATTTGCAAGAGGAGGAAGATATGTTTGGACTAGGGGGCATCTTGGACACCACAACATTTTTTCAAGAACTCACGCCCCTCACATTTCCACCTCTTCCACCATTTCCATTATCATCCACACCACTCCTTGGTTTAGGGGTTCCCCCTCTATCAACTATCAATCAAACCAACATCCCAAATATCAATCAAAGTATTATGCCAAATGCTCAAAACTTGTCATCGATATCGCAACAACAGACACCAAATGCACAAGCAATTGCAACATCATCAAACACCCCCCTAACATCGCAAAGCATGGTTTCTCAAGGACCAACCACCACATCAACACCACCATCCACCACTCAAATCATCAACACGACATCATCACTCACCACAAATGCCATTATGAATCCATCACCACCCCCACCACCACCAACTTCCACCACATCAAGCCAATACAACGCGGCATTGCAATTTGCTTTTCAAAGGGGATTCCAGCAAGTGCAAAAAAAAAAATCTATACAACTACCTGCTCAACAAGCCACTCAAGCTGTCCAAGCTGCATTACAAGTGCAACAGGCCGCACAAGCCCAAGCTTTATTGCAACAACAACAACAAGAAGCCGCGCAAGCATTGCAAGCATTGCAAGCACAAAAGGCTGCTCAAGCACAAACTCTATTAAAACAAGTGACACAAGCACAAGCAGCGCAAGCACAAGCTCAAGCTCAAGCTCAGGAAAACACCCAATATCAAGCACAACATGCACAAGCACAAATTATTGCACAAAGACAAGCAACACAATTGCAAGCATATCAACAAGCAATAAAGCAATATCAAGAGCAGCAAGAAGTAGCCCAATTGGCAGCACAACAACAAGCACAACAACAAGCGCAACAACAAGCACAAATCTTAGCACAACAACAACAATATCAACAACAAGCATTGTTCATACAATAGTAGGTGGAAGCCTACCTCGCTCGACAGAACATACAGATACCATCAAACAACACATTAAACAACCCACCCATCCAACCCACAATCAAAACACCCCAAAACACTTTCATCCCACCCCCTGATCTGCAAAATGATGTAACAACACAAATCAGGTTTCTCTCGCAACAAGTGCTCGATCTTCAATCAGGGCAAACCACAAAGACACCAAGCAACTTGTGTTCGTATCCATTTGATAGAAGCCTAGTGATGAAACCATTCCCCAAGGGATTTGAAATCCCTAAATTTGACAAATATCGAGGGATGGGAAACCCTGAAGATCACATTAGGGAATTCTAGGTTCATTGCATGGAAGTTGCATATAATGATACTTATTTGATGCGGCTATTCCCTAGGAGTTTGGCAAGCCACGCTATGGAATGGTTCTCTCGCCTACCTTCAGGCATTAGGACATTCTAAGAAATTATAGATGCATTCATAAAAAAGTATGCATGTAACATTGCAATGGATGTTAGTCTAGAGGAACTCTCAACTCTGAAACAAGGAAAGGGTGAATCATTCACTTCATTCTTACAACGATGGCGATCCAAGGCCAATCGAAGCAAGTGGACCATGCCAGAAGAACAACAAGTTTTCACCATTATAGCCAACCTTGACGGCCTCTTGGCATTTTATCTCAAGGTTCAAGGCATCACCACATATGATCAGTTGATCTCCAAGGTGCTCAGCATCGAACGATCCCTCATGACTCAACCTGTAGGATCAAACTCATACCCCGAACAACAAAACAATCGCCCACACTCCAATTACAATGATAAACCTCGCACGTGGGCAAGAAATAAAAATGTTACCAATGATGGTGTCATCAATGCCAAGGTGGTCATTAGTTCCCCTTACCAAAACACACCCTCACCACAAATCCAAATCCAACACCAAAACAATCATAACACAACACAACAACCACACAACAATCCAACAATCAATAATCTTAATGAGCAAAGGGGACCACCACAACGCAACAAGAGTTATCCCAAGTGAAAATACACCAATTTGGGGGAACCTCTTGAGGACATAATGAAAAAATGATAGATGAAAAACTCATCAAGGCTCCTACATTTGAGAATTACCAAGAACCGGAAGTGAAACCTCCTTGGTATAACGAGAATCAACTCTGCGAGTTCCATAAAATCAAAGGCCATACCACGAACAGTTGCATGAGATTAAAAAACATAATCCAAGATCTCATCGATAAAAGAATCATAAACGTGGAACAACCTACAGGAAATCAGGATCTTAAGATATATACAAATATGATGTCGAATCATGGCGATAAAGGGAATAACAATAACAAAGATAAAGGGAAAGGCACCCACTCAAACGTAAATCGTGTGTATGAAACAATCGTCGCCTCCCTAGATGAAAATTGCATGGTCATCACCATTAAGGGCACCTATGCCGAAGATTGTGGACTCACCACAAGAGGCAGAAAAGTAACCATTGCAGGATCATCCTAGCAAAATAGAGTCCCTGCATCTAGATCTGTCCCTAATGGATACAATGTCCTAGATCAGCTCAAAAGAACACCAACACAAATCTCCATCATGGAGTTGCTAAAAATATCATCTTCCCATAAGAAAATTCTTGAAGAAGCGTTGGCCTCATTCACTGTCCTCGCAGATCTTGATGCAGAGCAATTCCAAGCTATGGTCGGAAACATCATTATGCCTAATCTTCTTACATTCTTCGACTAGGATTTCCCTGCTCAACCATCTCACAACCATGCACTTCACTTGGAAGCCATAGTACATAAGAGAAAAATCAAAAGGGTCTTGGTGGATGGAGATGCAGTTCTGAATATCTGTTCTCTCAGCCTCATCAAGCAGTTGAAAATATCTGAAGATTCTATCGACAAAGGGAAGGGTATCATGATAAGAGCATATGATGATCAAGAAATAGTGTCTCAAGGAATGATCAAACTCCCTATTCAATTAGGGCTTGCCATCATGGAAACCACTTGTCAAGTCTTGGACCTTGACTTTCCATATAACATCCACCTAGGATGTCCAGGGATTCATGCAATGAAAGCAATAGCATCAACTTTCCACCAATGTGTGAAATTTACACATGACAGGAAAGAAGTTACCATCCATGGAGATCCTGAACCCTTCTCCTATTAAAAAAATCTTGAAGCAAAGTATTACAAAATCCCCCAAGTACCGAAAAATGATGAGTTCCCATCCACACCATACATCGATCCCGCCACTCTCATGTCCACTTCTATAATAGAGACACCCGCCACTCTCGCCATTCCCACCATCTCTGACATCAAGGTCATCATCCAGGATAATGGCTTCAGAAACTACAAACTTCCTAATAATGATTTTGTGGTAGGAGAGTTACCACAATCTCCTAGATCACGGGGACATCCGCAAACAAATGAAGCCTCCACATCCCAAACGTCTCCTAAAAACTATCCCACCTTTACAAGTTGGGGGGATCTTGGATGAGAAGTTATTGAGGTAGATCCATCTCATATGCTATATCAAGATGAAATACCAGTAGCGGACTTACTAATGGATGAAAGAAGAAAGGGTCTGCAAATGATGCTCACAATGGGCTACAATAGAAATCAAAGACTGGGACAAAATGACAATGGGCTTATAATACCTATCATGCCAGAGACGTGACCAATAACAAATCTTGGCCTTGGATGTACCCCTTCGAGTATAACCATACGAGGCCGAAGTCCTCTAGTTAGAATGGTTAATAATCCTCCTCAACCAACCCCAACAGAACTACACTTACTAATGTCTACAAGTAGAGTCATAGATAACTTTACATTTGATATAACTGACATCTTTAGTAGTAGCGATGACGAGGATCACCTAACTAACTTACCTAGGATATTTGAGGATACCACTCTTTGCATGATTAGCACCCTATCTTTTGAAATAGACCACCAAAATCATGAGATCTACTTAGTATATCCCCAACTCATCGACTACGACCAATGAGGACCACCAGTTCTTGATACATTAAAAAATGATGAGGCACTCTTAGAATTCTTGGGACTGCGGGATAACATTCCAGATGGGGATCACAAAGCAGGGTGCATTATAGAGCTAGATACGCACACTTATTATGGGGAAACGATTGAATCCTTCAGTCACAAAAGTGAGAAATTAAGAATAATATCCAAGTCCTTGAGTGAAAACCACACTGTGGTACTCTCTGACCAAAAAAAGGTAAAAAGAAAGGAATCATCCAACGTTGAAAACCTCTATGAGGCACCTGAGGATGGGGGATTCAATCTTCCTTTAAGATCTATTCATTAGGAAAAGTCAGCAGTGTTGGTAGAAAAATGCAATCCTGTCAACCTAGGAATAGAGGAGACCCCACATATCACATTCTATGTGGAATCACTACTATTAGAAGAGTAAGAGCTCCTAGTGGCATTCCTAAGAGAAAGACAAATAAACTTCGCATGGAGTTATGCTGACATGCCAGGACATGATCCAAAGACTATGGTTCACCACTTAGCAGTGTATCTAGAAGCGAAGCCTGTCAAACAAAAGCTTTGAAAAATGCATCCTCAGATTGCCCTATTATTCAAAATGGAGCTAAAGAAGCTATTAGATGCAGGATTCATCCGACCGATAGACTATCCAGAATGGGTATCAAACTTGGTACCTGTTTCAAAACCCAATAGAAATATCAGAATTTGCACAGACATCAGAGATTTGAACAAGGCATGTCCAAAAGATGACTTCCCGCTTCCCAACATTGACATGATAGTAGACATGACAACGGGACATGAGATGTGGTCACTAATGGACGGATTCTCAGGGTACAATCAGATCATGATAGCTAAAAAGGACCAACATAAAACAACTTTCACTTGTCCATGGGGGACCTATTGTTGGAATATGATGCCATTCAGCTTAAAGAACGTAGGAGCAACATATCAAAGGGCCATGACATTGATATTCCACGACATGATTGATGACATTCTAGCTAAGTCCAGAAAGAGAAAAGATCACATAGCAACCCTAAGTGCCATCTTTGATAGACTGGAGGAGTACAAGGTCAGACTAAGCCTAAAGAAGTGTGTCTTCGGCGTACAATCAGGAAAGCTCCTAGGATATATAGTGTCAATGAGGGGTATCGAGGTGGATCCAGCAAAAGTAAAAGCAATCCTCGAGATGGAGGCACCGAAAACATTAAAGCAACTAAGAGGTCTCCAAGGCAGACTACAATCCATTTGAAGATTCATAGCACAACTGGCGGACAAATAGAACCCATATTCTCACCTACTCCACAAGGGAGTAGCATACAAATGGGATACCAAGTGTGAAGAGGCATTCAATAAAATCAAAGAATATCTACTGACACCACCGGTCTTAATGCCACCAATGCCAAGAAAACCATTGATTCTATATGCTCTAGCAACAATAGCAGCCCTTGGAGCTCTTTTAGCTCAACATGACAAAAATGGAACAGAAAGGGCTATATATTACATTAGCAGGACAATGGTTGGCCATGAGCTAAACTATTCATTCATCAAGAAAGCATGCCTTGCAGTAGTGTTTGCATCACAAAAATTTAGACATTACATGTTGGCACATAAAATAAAACTCATTGCCAAAATTGACCCTCTCAAGTATCTATTATCAAAGGAAATGCTCACAGGAAGAATGGAAAAATGGGTGATGATACTATCAGAATACGACATCAAATATGTGGAGTGGAAAGCAATCAAGGGCCAAGTCATCGTAGATCAATTAGCAGAAGCACCAATCTATTCAGAGAACCCTCTCATCTCAGAGTTTCCAGATGAATCCATTTTTAATCTCAACGTAGCTAACCATTGTAAACTGTACTTCGATGGCTCATACATGCAGCATGGATCAGGAGCTGGTGTTTTCTTTATCACACCACAAGTGGATTGCATACCAAGGTCCTACAAATTGGAATTTCCTTGCACCAATAACATTGCAGAATATGAGGCTTTGACCATAGGTCTCAGAATAGTAGTGCAGTGGAACATCATAGCTCTCAAAGTATATGAAGACTCTCAATTGATCATAAATCAAGTGAATGATGAATACCAGGCCAAGGATGACAAGCTCACTCCATAAAAAAATTTGGTGGAGACTCTCAAAGAATCCTTCATCGAAATAACATTTGAGCATATTCCTAGAACCAACAATAGAGCAACAGACACCATGACAACAATTGGATCCTTGCTCGACATCCCCCACAACGTTCCAAAATATGAATTCTTGATTGAGCAGCTTCTCGTGCCCACATTCGAGGTACCAAATTAGAATATGTGTGTGAAATCGTTGGTCCTGGCGATCCTTGGTATCACGACATTTACACATACCTTCGTATAGGTGTCATACCTACCAACCTACCCTCAAACCTAAAATGAACCTTTGTTAAAAAGACATCTAGATTTGTCATCCTAGGTGATACCCTATATCGTAGAAGCATAGAAGGAACCCTACTACGCTGCTTAAATACTGAGGAGGCATTAACTGCTCTAACTGAAGTACATAACGGTATTTGTGGTTCACACTCGAGTGGAATGACCATAGCCAAGAAACTGCTGAGGATGGGGTATTATTGTCCCACAATAGAAAAAGAAGCACATGATCATGCCAGAAAGTGTCTACAATGTCAACAGCATGGGGACCTCATCCATGCTCCAGCTCAAGAGCTTCATCCTATCATCACACCATGGCCCTTTTCACAGTGGGGACTTGATATCATTGGAAAAATCATGCCCACTTCATCTAATGGCCACAAATTCATAATAACTGCAATGAAATACTTTACTAAGTAGGTGGAGGCCATACCCATGATTTATATAACTGGGAAGCAGATTTATAAGTTCATCTTGAACTATCTCATTTGCCGATATGGTGTTCCACAAGCCATTATCTTAGATAATGGGACACCATTTAAGAATTATGAGGTCTGTGACTTATACAAAAAATTCAAAATCTAGCATCGCTTGTCCACCCCATACTATCCCCAAGGCAATGGCTAAGCAGAAGCTACAAATAAAACCATTCTGAAAATCCTCAAGAAGACAGTCGATGACATAGGTCATGATTAGCATCTGTAGCTTAATCCCACCCTCTGGGCCTATCGAACCAGCATCCGCACACCCACCGGCACCACCCCCTTCTCCCTGGTCTACGGATCAGAAGCGGTACTCCCCATAGAGATCGAGATCCCATCACTCAGGATATCACTACAAAACCTTATCATAGATGAAGAGTACTGGGTATCAAGACTAAATGAATTGGAGCTATTGGATGAGTGATGTATAGATGCTTTGAATCATTTTCAAGTCTATTAGAATAGACTCAAAAGGAGCTATAATAAGAAAATCAAAAGCAGACTTTTCAAGTCAAAGAACTGGTATTAAAGGAGAATCAGAAGAATGTCCCAAAACCAAGCAACAAAGGAAAGTTTAAACCTAATTGGTTGGGACCATTTGTTATCATAGCAAGTTACAAGTCAGGGGCATATCAATTATCAACACCCAAAGGGGAACCTCTGTAGGAGCCCATGAATAGCTCCCATCTCAAAAAGTTTTATGCCTAAATCTTTCAAGGTATAGAACCAAAAATCAAAAAAATCAAAAAATGTCTTGAAAAAATGGTTACTTCAGCGAAAACCAAGCAAATAGGCATATCATGGGTAACAACAAAAAAATAAAAAAAGGATTGAAAATAGTATAGAGAAAAATCATCTTCTAGTGAAAACCACTTTGGTGGCACTTTGGACAAGTACCTTGGTGAAAAGCTGGCAAACAAGCGCCTTGCGTATATAAGCACTTTCCATCCATCAGGATCTTTACGGCTTGTTCTGCATCATCCATCCATTTCGCTTCCATCACCCATCACATTCCATATCTCCATCTATCACTCATCCACCCACATCCGCACCATAGCTTGGTCCTATTGTTGTATCATGATCCCTCCTAGTACTACTCGGCCCATCCTCAAGGTTAGTTTGTCCTGCCTTTATCGGAGTAGTCTATGGCATCACTTTGGGGGCATGTTCTTATCGGATCAGATTCGTGTATGATCTTAAAGTCCTCAAATTAGAAAATCCAAAAACATCAAAACATCAGAAAAAATCCAAAAACATCAAAACATCAAAAAATCCAAAAACATCAAAACATCAGAAAATCCAAAAACATCAAAACATTAGAAAATCCAAAAACATTCAAAACATATCAAAATCCTAAAACAAGTCAAAAAATTAGAAAAAGCAAAAAAAAGAATCGTCTTGTCAAACACAATCGTCTTTGAGCTTGAACATAGGAAAGGTTGATCTTTGATCATCCCCCGAGACATTTAGGTCAGTCCTATAGGATTTTGTCATAATATACTGACATCTCATCATGTATATCATCATCTATTAATCGATCAAGTCATTAGTCGAACTACGTGGTCTTTGCGTGTATAACGTAGGCAAGGCTAATATGTTGATCAGCCCCCGAGGCCCCTAGGATAGGTCCTTAGGTTAGTCTCTTGGTTAAAATCTTAGAAAATCCCAAAACATTCAAAAAATAAAAAATCAAAACATTTGAAAACCTTGAAAAATACCAAAAATAGCCTCAAAACATGGCAAAAGATCAAAAACATCCAAATATTTGAAAAAATCCATCCATCTCATCTTGCTTGCACCCACAATAACATCACTCATAATAAATGATGATCATCATCAATCTTTGGTAAGACAATCAGAAACAAGTCTAGTAGGGCGAAAGTGAAAACTCTAAACATCAAGTCTTAGGTCTAAGTCAATGTGTAAACAAGCTAGTCATCTCTTTGTATCAATAGCTCATCATCCAATTGGTCCCATATCAATCATCATTTAGAATGATTTGGATAAACGAAATGACGTGCCGCCATCCACTAACATGTCCTAGGATGAATCCTTCCTACAATGGGCATTATATTTTGGCAATAATTTTGGTTCTTATCCTTGGAAAACACATTCTCTTTTCGTTAGTGGTATTGAAGACCATCAGCTTGTTTGTTTACTTTGTCTTTTATCTTCTAACTTATCTTATTGCACTCATTCCAAGGACTTCTTGATGATATCCCAACAAAGGATTTAGAGAAATAGGAATGGGGCAACAATCATTATCTTTTTGTCTTCTATGCTTGTTGGATGTTCTTGTAGTATAACCTTGGTGAATACTTGCTTTGTTAGGTATGTATGGAGGGTGTTGTGAACAACTTGTTGACTATTGCATGGATCGGTTTACCATTCCGTGTTTTGGTCTAAGGTGTTTGAAACATCCAAAGTGCATCTGAGCAAGGTTTCTGTATGTTAGGTGTGAACAAGGATACTCCTATCCGCTTGTCAAGTCAAAGTACATCACATTAGGTACCACGCCATCCTGGTTTTCTAATACCTTAATGCATTGTACCATGTGCGTTATCAAACATAAGGAAATTGGCCCTTTGAAAATCCCAATTCCTCGACAAGTAATCATCATCATCATCATTTGCATTTGCATCACCTTGTGTCTTGTTGAAATGACTTCTTCTCTTCTTGCTCACCGCACTAACAAAGTACTATGGCAGTTGATCTCATCATCATCATCATCCTCATCGATCCTACATCCACAAATCATTAGCATATTGCATAAACATATCATATGGGAAACACATGCATTGCATTTTAATCATCATATAAATAGGTTATCATAGGCATTCTTCATAGATAGGTGCATCCATTTCATTGCATTTCATTCATTACATTACATCGCATTGCATTATATCAATCATCGCATAAACATTTACATAAGCATTTCATGATCATTTTTGCATAATCATAAACAATAAGTATATAAGCATTTAATTCATTTGCATACATACTTGCATAGCATCACAACATCATCACACATTACGTTCATATTACATTACGCATCATCATACCACTTTATATTAAATGCATCACATACATTACATCATCATTTAATATGTTTAGGATAATAACATTTGATTATTCTAAGCATCGTAAATAAACCATCTCGTTCGCATTACATAAAACCATCTCAGTTGCATCATATCACGACCATCGCATTCACATTACATCATTACATCATCTCATAAATAGCATCATAAATCATTCATTGCATAAATCGTTCCACATAAGCATAAATAGTCCATCACATACAAAACGTACATCCATCCATAATCTCTTCATATATAAGCATAATTCACATAACATTTCACGTATGTACCATATCATTTTTCATATTACATTCCATATCACGTATCACATCACCATTTGCATCAACATAAATAGATCATCATATAGACAACATCATTACACATCACATTTTCATATCATAGGTTAAACATAATATAGATCTGTTAGTCATAATCATAATGCATACATCATCAGAAATAAATGCATCCATAAAAGCATCATTGCACAACATATAGAAGTAAAATGATCCATGCATAAATAAAGAGTACACATCGCATCACATCAAAATCATCATCGACTCATATATATATCATTAATAACGCAACTGTCATAGTACAAAGAATAAATTGGATCACTGTACATGTATGTCAATTAGTACAAAAGGCCCATCGGGCTATAAAAAAGGAGTCCATAGGGCACGAGAATGTCATCTCGGTCAAGCTTTGTCCCTGTGTATGCTGCCCTCACCTTTGTCACCGTGACCCTCTATTGGTCTGTAGTTGGTCTATTGCGAGTACTCTGGGACCCATCCTCCTCTAGGTACGGCCTCATGATAATGCCTCCGATAGTACTTAGCCTCTCAGATGGCATCCTTGTATGATCGAACTGACACTGTACCCTGGGAGGAGGAGGCTTCCATACTCTCTAGCTATTGTCTCCTGCCTAGCTTTGTGGCTTCCTATAGCTCTACAACCTGTCTCTGCTATACGACTTGATCCCTCTCGGCCCTAAGCTTCTCTCTCTTGACCCTCACCTGATCTCTCTCAGCTGTCACAACCTGGACTCGAGCCTGTAACTATGCAATCAACGCATCTCGAGGATCCGACTGTCTTGCTGGCTGTACATGAGGTTGAACCTGTGGCTGCACCCAAGGTTGATCCTTGCCCCGTGGTGGTACACCTGGTGGCACCTGCTGCTAGTCTGGCATCAGAACATCGCCCTACCCTGGCTGAACTGGGGGTGCAATTGGCTGATCTTGTCGAACCTCAGCCCTTTGTCCTCGTCCTTCCCCTCTGCCTCTAACTCTCCGTAGATCTGGGACTGCTCCTAGAATGGTCAATCGAAGCGGAGGTCAGAACCAATCCCTATAGGCCTGAGTTGTTCTAGGGTCTGCAGGCCCCTGATCATAAGCCCATGGCTGGGCTACCAACTGCCTGAAGCTATCCACCACCTCTGAAGCAAGAATATACTACCCCCATGACACCTATGTCAAGCTACGGGCGAAGACGACTACGTAATCATCATCGGGGCAATCCTGGGGCTCCCCGAACTGACGCTGCACATGCCCGGGCAAGTACCTCTCAATCATGGTATGCTCCCACCCCTGCATAAAATGGTCCTGGCAGCAATAGAACATTTGATCAGCATCGTCGGCCCATCCGGGCTGACCAAGGTATGATCGCCAGGTGAAAACCTGCATCTTGTCAAGAACCCTCCTCCAGTAGGAGATCCCGTACTCACCAGTGTGTGTGAAGGACACACTGCCTCTATATCACCACATGAGGGGATCATCTGGTAGCATCGAAACTAAAACAACATGTGGATGCAACACAACAATGTGCTCCCATGCCCAGATGTGAAGAAGAGTCACCCCTGCTTCGAGTGCTCTGCCATCCATGTAGACGTACTCATGGAGGTCTCTATATAATGAAGCTAGAAGAACTAACCCCCAAGCAAAACAAACCATTCTATCTCGAACCATCCACTCCCAATAATATCCCCAGCCGTGACTGAAGTATTGGCCTCGTCTGTCCAGGGCAACAAGACCCGAAATGTTGGATGCAATCACCCAGCGGTAAGGGGGCTCCAAGATCCTGTGCCGCTCAAACTCTATCTGCCCCTCGCAAAAAATGATGTCCTATGTGGCGATGACTCTGTGGCAGGCCTTGCACCCCTCGTCCATGTCAAAAATGACCCATTGGCCATGAATCGGCAATCGCAAAATATGCCATCCTCTAAAGTGATGGTGGCCTCGCTAGTGGGAAGATGAAAGGAAGAGGTCTCGCTGTTCCATCTCTCAGCCAATGCTAACAACATCCCTAAGTGAGTGTGAATGGGTGTTGTGTACGCAATGTACCATAACCCTGTAATTTGGAGTTGATCTCGATCCCTATTACTCAAGTCCCGCAAAAAGCCAGACAGGTCCCACGACCTGTGCTCTCGGGAGTAGAGCTCCCTCGCCGCGTCCTACATCAAGGAAGGTCACCATGTTAAATTTTTTGAAAAATTCTTCTCTGAACGTTCAAAAAATTTCTCCAGTGGTGCAATTCGTGAAGGCGTCATAGTTTGATTTCTAATCAAACTCTGATGCTAGAGCTTAAAACATCGAAAATGAACCTCCGCGGTGCACTTTCTCATCCAACAATGCACTTTGAACAAATCCCGGATTGCCGTGTCGCACTTTTCAAACCACCCCGCTAGCCCCGAGCTCAGTGTCAGAGTTTTCAAACTCCAAACTGCACCACCGTGGCACAATATCACACTGCACTACATGGTTTGATTGCTGAGCGGCACTATATAGCGCCGCTGCAGATGGACAAACCTTTAAAGGCATTAAATGAAGCAATAAATGAAAAACGAAGTTCAGGTAAGGGTCACATACCAGGGCCCTGATGCCAGGTGGCTGCTGGTACATCTGAACTCAATTAGAAATGTGCAGGGGAAGCTATCGTTG
Organism: Sequoia sempervirens; assembly: GCA_007258455.2. NCBI lineage: Eukaryota > Viridiplantae > Streptophyta > Pinopsida > Cupressales > Cupressaceae > Sequoia > Sequoia sempervirens. The sequence continues at coordinate 190,886 of VDFB02327297.1, forward strand.
TGCCATATCGTTAGGAATTCAGAGCTCAAATCTCGAGGTTATTATTGGAGGTGTGTCAAAATGACTTGAAAGTGACCCCTCAGGCCCCTTTTAAGCCTAAAAATTAGGGTTTTTTCACCCTGATTGGTTGTCCTGCTAGGGTTTTGGACCCCCGAACTTGTTTTTCTCCAATTGAGGCCTGTTTTACATCGTTTTATTGAGTTTAGACACATTTTTAGCCTTCTGGAGCCTTTTCAGACCTTTCAGGCACTTTGTCCTCTTTTTTCGCTAAATCACCCAAAAATTGAAATTTTTGTCCAATCTCTCGAGGGGGCATTATAATTGCATGTTTTCTCTCGCCAAGCAACAGTGGGGCAAAGTTTTTCAATAGAATTTTTTTTGGCTTTTATTGAGATCGTTTATTCTTTGAACCAACGCAACAAATGCATTGCTTGAAAGAGGGGAAAAATGTAGACACATAAAATATACCGATTGACATTGTGCATCTAATCCCGACTACTAACATTGTTTCTTCCCGAATCATCCCTCAGTCTAACCATTTAATCAAATCTCCTTATTTGATTAAATTCATCAATTTCTCTCTCTTAATTAAATAAATCATTTTATCTAATTAAGTCAATCTCTTTTGTTAATTAAATCAATCCATCTGATCTAATTATCCCTATTTAATTAAATAATTAATTTTATTTGATTAAATCTCTAAAGTCTATCCATTAAATTAAATAAATTAAAACCTTATTTGATTTAATCTAACACCATATATTTTAATTAAATAAATCAAAATCCTTATTTAATTATTCTCTTATCATATTCCTCTCTTATTTGATTTAAATAAATCCATAAATTTGAGTCAAATAGGTCACATCATCTAATCTCCTATTAAATTAATTAACCCTTGATTAATTTAATTCTGAATCATGTCCCATCCTCTAGATTTTGCAAGTTGCACATAAAAATAGATTTAATTCATTTATTAAATCTCTATTTTCCTCACAAGGCATCTTTTGGAATATTCTCCAAATTTGAATTCAAAAATTCCAAGTCAACATGTACATCCAACAAGGCAATAAATTCATCTTACATGTCGTTTGCCTTGAGCCAAGTGGAATTTATTACATTTTCCCTTCCCTCTTGCAAGTCATTTCAACAAATTTGAAATTTAAAAATATGCATTTATTGGCACAATCCCCAAATTTTGCACATCTTCCATCCATTCATAGATCGACAAGTAGCATCATGCCATTGGATGAATGTTAGTCCCACATTGCTCAAATTTGGACATTCATCCATCTTGACATTCTATAAATAAGAGGCTAAACTCCTCAGTTGATCATACACAAATTATGCAAAGTTATTATGCTAAAATATTTAGCCATTTCCATCCATCACCATTGAGTTCTTAGTTAGGTTTTCTATAGATTTTGGCTTGGAGCTCTCATCCTTCATCAACAAAGTGGAGCAATCATCATCAACATATCAAGCTTGCATCTTAGGAATTGGGAAAGGGCCAATTTTCACATCAAATTGACACCAATTCCCCCATGGGATCATGTGTTTTCTATTCTAATTAGGATTGAATCTATATTTTTTTGTTTTATTGTGTTCATTGTTTTCTTTCTTAATTTGAAGTTTGTAAATGGATTTCATGGGGAATCCTTGTTAATGCTTACAATATCTAGCTTAATGTGTTTATTCATTGTGTTTTACAGGTATTAGGATTGGGGTTCACACAGAAGGAACCACATAAAGAAGAACAATTGGTTTATCTGTTTGACCAACTACCTAGTTTTATTGAACAAGTTGAAGAGAGCATGCAGGTACTTGATTTACCAGTTGATTTAGAATAGCCAGAGAATATTGTTGACTTGTTTGATGAGCTTCCTCAATTTGTTGGTGAAAATGAGGATACCACATGCATGATAACATCTATGCCTGGTATGGAGCAACTAAATGATAAAACTCATCCGAATTTAATGCAAAGTTATGAGTTAGATGAGAACATGTTTTCAAGCATCATAGAAGCTTTTTGTTCTAACATAAATGATAAGCTAGTATCATATGAAAAAGAAGCATGTGATCAACACATTCAAGTAAGGAGGGCTATTGAAAAGATTGTAGAAGATAATGCCTTGTAGCCTATGAACTTATTAGACGAGTTGCCCCACTTTGTTGACGAGGAGTCATATTCTATCATGAATGAAGAGCATAAGGAACAATAGTTTGAGGAATTGTTTTCAGTCATCCAATAGGGATATTAGCTCCTTATTCAAGAAGATCCAGCCATTGAAAAAATTAATGGTTTCTTTTTAGAGACTATTATAGATGATGCAAAGAAATAGGACTCCATGTTCATTGAAGAGTTGAAAGAAAGAACAGTTGATCCTCCTATAAATAATAATAGACAAATATTTCAAGAAGATAAGACTATAGCAACCAATCAACATCTTTTCAAGGAAAAGATGAAGTCTTCAGAGATCAACAAAAGGACAACTTAACTTCATTTAATGTTCTTGAAAATAAAGAACAGTGGGCTGAGAAAATAGAGCATGAACATGGGGCTGAAAGTTACAAATTGAGTGTCATAACAAGGGGATGTCCTATCAGGCACTTGGCACAGTTGAAGGACAGCCAAGAGGAGTTACCAGTTGAATTACTTGCTTGGGAGAACGATATTGAGCATCAAAAGTCATCAATGAAGGTTACTTACCATATTCAAAATAGTTGCATGCACCTCTTGTCTAACACAAAAAAGGAGGTGGTTTTCATGATTGAAGAGGTGTTTAATCTATGCACTCAACATTTACTTTTCCTTCATCACTATTGGACAATTTGCAAGCAGGAAGCACATCCTATGTTGGTGAGAAAGGGCAGTTTTTTCTCACAACCAGTGAATGGTTATGTCTGATCAATACCACTATTGGGTAGTGTAGGATAGAGTAGTTTCAGTTTTAGTTATGTTTTCAATAAGTGCCCTGTGGCACGTTTTCATTCCAGTATTGTTTATCTTTCAATAAAGTGTAGTTGTTGCACGTGGTTTTCCAAACTCTGTCTTCAACAGAGTTGTAGTAGTTTTCTTTTAGTTTGTTTGGTTTGAAGCTGAGTTACAATTTTATGAGTTAAAATAGAGCAAAAAATGGACTCCATGCCCAATGGATAAGCTATATACTGGTCTATTGTGTTTAGCAGGAAAACACTTCGCAGAGGTCACCAATTTGTTACCTATTTTTCACTACAAGCTCAAACAGGTAGAGCTGAATTAAATTCATCATTGATAGGTACACAAATTTCCAAATTTTTTCTGCTAAGTATTCATTGTTCATCATCAAGATCATATTAGATTTTGATTATAGTTTTATTATGCAAGTATTTGAAACAAAAAAATGGACATTTGCATAATAATGCTTTTTATTCATTTTGAAAAAATTGAAATCCCGCACAAGCTGTGGGAGTAACTGAATTTGATTGTCTTAATCAAATAATGAATACAAAATGGGATGGAATACTACACTACTGAAGATAACATAAACACAAAGGAGAGAAGAAATTCATCATTGCTTGTGATGATGAAAAGCTTTTGCTCAATGTCTTTAGTTGTTGCATCTTCAAGTTGCAACAATCTTGATTCCACGCTCCATGAACTTGCAAGATTGTAAAAATCATGATGTTAGAGATTTACTCTAAGCAATGATAAATTAAATTCTACTTCATGTCTATGCTACCAACAGGAATGTAATATACATTCAATCAGACATTCACTAGATGATTGAGTTACAAAGGCTAACAATAAAGGAACACAGATTTCAATGGAAGCTTTCAGCTTCAATTATTTTCACTAACTTGTTTGTTTCAATGTGCAAGAATAGGTTCATTATATTTATGATAAATTTCATCAGATATGTGGAGCAAAACGGGCTCCCACAAGGGTTGAGCCCGACATATCATAAGGACACCTCTCATTCATATTCATACATGAGAGTCATCAAGCATCAAAAAAACAATCATCATTTAGAACTCTCATCAAACAAGACTGTTGTAATATAAAAGAATTCATAAAGTAGTCTAATTCAACATGGTGAAAACAGATTGAGCAAAATATCTTATTGCTCATAATTCAATAGAACAAGAAAAGAAGGATGTCAAGAGAACATTGATTGCATTTGTCATCTATTTTTTCAGCTCTTCCTTTCATTTATATTCACATTTTGATGAGGCATTGAGCCTCTTTATACTGAAGGGAAAACTGAGTACTCAAGCAATTCAATTGTTTCTTACAACTCCAAAGCACATACACAGTCTACATAAGACTCAAGAGGAACAGATTAACTTCAACATCATAATGAGTGCAACATTCCCATATTTTGCATTGCATTGCAAATGATCATCAAGAGTCCTCATCAAAAGAATCAAGGACATAACAAAGAAACAAATTTGTATTAAACAGAAAAGGATCATTTTATAAAGAATAGTCATGGATAATACTGCTGCTACAAAATTGATAAAGTGAATAAGACTACTGTTACAATGTTCATGGTGGTGAGAAATGGTTACAGAATTTTATGACAGTCATAAAGGACTGGAAAAGCATCCTTGACAGTAAGAAAAGCCAGTAGGAAGCTTGAACAAAGTGAGACAGCAACAAAGTATGGCTTAATCAACATTAACAATAAATGGATTATCAAATATCAAGTCATTCTTGTACATTTTTAGTCTTCATATCAACTACATAAGGTACAAATATGTCTCATACCAATAAAACAACATTGTATTTGATCATATGAAATGGAGACGAGTATCTACAGGCTTGCAGTGTGTAAAAAAGTGAATTCATAACATGTAACAAATCTGTATTTCTGGAAGTAGTTAATAAAATTACAGTGCTATCATGAAGGTTGCTTATTCAGTTATATAAGCATGTGACCTTACAAAAAGTAACTCACAGAAAGCTACAGGTGTACATTGCAATAAGCAATATGACAATAAGCAAACCCAGTTTGAGCATGGTAAGGCCGCGGCCTGAGGAAAGTATTTCCACAATACCCACGTTGATCTCTATTCAAAAAATGGGGTTTTTGTCAAAAAAATATAGAGTTATTGTTATCAAAATAAACCCATGTGTGGGTTTGATCTAAAAATACAAAATTTAATGATTTATGGAGGGTTGTGAGTTTATCACAGGTAGAGATAAATGAAAATCCTTTGTGTTTTCTTTTAGTTACCAAGGAAACATAGGAAGCACAAGGATAGACCTACCAAGCATTTTTGTTCTTTTTCTCTACATGAAGACTCCATATCTTGTGGTCAAGGCTCTAGATAGCTTTAGGAAAACTTTATCTCTTCAAAATCAATGGCGGCCATAGACAGTGAAAGGAAATATACAGAGAAAATCATTAACAGAGGGAAAAAAGATGGGTACATATCAGAATATCACCATAGCAGTGGCTATAAAGCCTGAAAGTAACTTTGAAAAGAAAGAGAAGTGTTCAGATTTGTCTCAAGAAATGCTTACCCACATATTTTTCTGTGGAAATCTCTATGAAAATCTCTAAGGGTATCAAAGTATGGTGGAGTTTTGAGCTCCAATTCAAGCAAACTTTCCAGAAACCCTACCCAACAACATGGCGGCTAGCTTCTTCATGAAGTTTCTCCAAAAGTCAAGTGTAAATGATAAAAGTGATTAGGGTTCGATGGTTTTTCCTTTTTCCACTCATGGTGACTTTTGATGGAATCTTTGAAGAATTAAACAAATTATTATATCTTACTTTTTCCATGATTTGAGTTCTTAAGTTAAGTCGATTGAAATGAATAGTGGTCGACTATTATCAAAACATTCACAATATGCATGTGGTCATTTTTTTTGTCTTATGTGCCAAGATGTGGTAGGCTTAAGTTATTGGATGGTGAATGCATATTTTAATATATGCCAAGTATATTATATAAAGCCGTGAGAAGGGAGTGAGACTTCCAATTTTGTCATTATTCCTTTTTTATTTGCATTAACCACAATGTAAGCTAATTAATTAAATGATAGACTATAAGTCATTTAATTAATTTAGCCATCTTTAAAATGAAAATAAGAAGACATCATGTGAAGTCGAGTTCATTATGCATCCATGCAAAGTACAAGTAAAGCTAACTGGAGAATGAAATATATCATGCGAGTTATGAAGATTTTTGGCACTTTTCTTCAATTGCACATTAGGTTATTAACTGAAGATTAATCATGCACAATACAGAGATGGAGTTCCAATTCTCATGGGTGGATTGACATAAACGAGGTGACTTTTTGCATGGTTGACTCACTGTTTGCAGATTTCCAGTTCAGTTCGACCTGGTTTTCAGTTATATACATTGTGACTACGAGTTTGAGACTAAGTTCACTCATTTTTGCATGATTTTGAGCTCTTCTTTTGGAGATATTTTGATTTGCTTGGGATTTTCCTTGTAGTTATCATTTTCTTACTGAAATTGACTTTCAGTTTCATTTTTATGTACTTTGGAGTGCACTCTCATTGTATATATTGGAAAAAGTTTATCTTTTTCTTCTAGTTCTTGTTTTTCAGCCTTTACATTCTACAAAGAGAAATATTTTGTAACTCAACATTTTAGATTTAATACAAATTTTCAACTTTACAGGTTATCATTTTTTGCAGAGGTTTTCCTTCATAATTTTAATTGAAATACAGTTCACCTTTCTGATTTTAGGTTTTTTGTATGGTTTAAATAATTTGATGCAATTTTGATGAGTTTCATTTTCAAAACCTTCAAATTTTTGTCTTGTTTATGCATGCATATATACAATTTCAGTTCCTCACAGGTCATTAATTGTGCTCAAAAGTTGTTTTCTTTTTCCTCTAATTTGTGAAAACTCAGTTTTCCTTAATAGGGAAAGAATACATACAACCTTTTAATGAATTATTAATGTGTTCAAAGTGCTCAAATTGGACTATGCTAACAAATTTTCCTGAGGGTATAAGTTGTGAATCATTCTACAAGTTTACCATCATTTAGGTGCATCATCGAGGTTTTAGTTTTAGTTCATGCATTCAATTCAGTCCTTCTTACCCTTTCAGTCCTTCTTACCTTTTTTTCAAAGAAAATCATTCAATTACCTAATTGATCATCATATAGGAACCAACCTAGAATCTGGAGGTCTATCTTTGCCATAGGAATACCCACAACCTGAAGATAGTTCCCATGTTTCAATAGATTGTTGAATTTAGTCATTCAAGCATTCAGGTGCAATTTGATTGACAACAATACCCTAATATGCTCTAGTCTTACAAGCTAAGCCATGAAGTTGTAAGAAATTTTGACTTGAAAGGCTTTATTAATCAAGTAAGATTGAGCATTAGGAGGTTTGTATTCCCCCACTAGGTGCTCTTTGAGGAAGATGTGATAAGGAAATATCTAATAAAGAAGGAAGTAAATGTGAGAAGAATAAAATGGGTTTCTATCATGAAAGGGAAAGAACAAAGATCAAAGAAAAGTGCTAATTACCATGATGCCTTTGAAGAGATAAAATACCCCATTGAAAGAATACAAAAAATGTTGGATAATGTTAACACATTGGTTGGAAAGGCCCCTGCAATTAAGGAAAGGCCAATGTACCAACAATCGATTGACCCATTAGTGTATGCTTATACAAGAAGACATAAAGAGACAACATTGGTAGAACCTTCTCATCAATAGCATCCACCTACAACTACTACCTCCGAAGAGCAACCTCAAAAGAAGAGAAGGATTGATTTACCATCTTTGGTTGACTATTCTTTGGGCATTGATAAAGGAGAGGAAACAAAGGTGATTGGAGAAAATGTTGTCACTGAGGAAGTAATGGACCAAGCAATGTGCTTACCACTAAGAATAATGTTATTGGTATTCCAAAACACAAAATGGGAATGTGTGGGAGGAGGTAGGGATGAAGATGAGGACATTAGAGACCTAGCCTACACACAATTCATCTCTGATGATGATTTTGTCAATTCCAAGGAGTTTAAGGACTTTCTAGTAAGGACTAGGAGAGGATTTTTATAAAAAAACTCAATAAGGCTAAGGGAGAATTTTGTTATAGTAATCATGCATTAGCTAATAATTAATTAATCTTTCATTGATTATTAATCTAATTTATTCTCATGCACTTAAGCTAAACTTAAGAGTTCTTTATTTAGTTAACTAAGTGCTTTTGTGTTAACTGAAGTGAGCAATTATTAGGTTGCTCCTATATAGCACTCAACCCTCATTGTATTATCACTCCTGATATTTTCTCTTCTAAACTCTCAACCTTTGAGGACTTTTGTTTTCCTTGAAGTTTCTTGAGGGTCTTCTGTAGCTTTTTCTTGTTGAGGAATATCGCATATATTTTTTGCAGATCTCTTGCATGGAAGGTATCTTTGTTCGTTGTTTGATCCCATGGCTTGTGTTTTTCACTACTCGAACATGGTATTAGAGCCTCAATACATCGAACCCCTTCTCGATTTGTGAGTTTTTTTCAACTAGGGTTAAAGGAACAAATTTGAAATCTTCTTTGTTGTTTTTTCTCTTTTTTCTCTTTTTTTTTCTTGCTTTGTTTTGCTTTTTTTCTTTTTTAAAGCAAAAAAAAATCAGCTACTTTAGGGTCATATGAGCAACTAGTTCCCAGCCCTTGGGAGGGCTAATTTTTTTTTCCCTTTTTAAAAAATAGGAAAAATCGAGAAAATGAGTATAACTTTTCATTCAGGTATCAAGATTTAGAAAACAAGATATTATCGAAAAGGTGGTTTTGAGCACTATCCAATGGTGTTGCTTTTTTTTAGTTTTTTAATTGCTGCTACATTCTATAGCTTGTTGAAGTCAAAGGTGTGTTTTTTAGTCTCAAACTCATAACTTTTTACTAGTTTCTCTATTTTTATTTATTCTAGTGATGTTGGAACCATATTTAAGAGTCCTTCACAACCATCTATGCACTTTTTATAGATTGTTCTCCAAGTAAATTTTATTTAGATTTTTGTGTTTTCACACTCTAGTGAATTTCTTGGATGTCTTAGCTCCTAAAAACATTTTTTTATGTGGGATGACTTGCTTTTGGCTATTAGACATGTATTTCTACTATTTTGTCCTATTTAAAAATTGTAGACATATTTTTCATGCACATTCTCTTTTGTAGATGCACTGACATAAAGTGTCATTCTGGTGTATAATTTTTGGGGATTTTGCACATCTTGTTGTGCCTTTTGTATTCACACTATGATATAAAGTGCCATGAGGGATTTGATGTTTTCCTTTGGTTTTCCATCACACCATTGTCAAGTGAGTGTCCCTTCCATGACAACATTGAATCCCAATGATTCTTGCCTCATGCATGTGTGCCTTAGTTTGCATACCTTTTTATTTGTAGGTTGTTTGTCCTACATGCACTTCTTGGTTTCACATAGTTTCAGTCATGTCTTGGCTCTCCACATTATTGATGTAGAGTAGGGAGGAAAACTTCAAACAATCACAATTAAATCATATTTCAACAATCCTTCAATCACAAAACCCCAATTTGTAGTCCCACTCACCATTCACCCTCATTTCCTTGTAGTATTCCAACTAGTGAAAATTAAACATATCTTATAAAATAATTCTCAAACGAACAAACCATTCATCATTTTAGACACCCTTTATGACATACTTCAACACACATAACTTGTGCATATGGTTGTTTTAGACCTTCACCTTCAAAATAGGACTGCTACGCTGGACATTGGCTCAATTAGCCCTATTTTCCAAAGCAACACCAACCTAAACCTTCTTCCAGACATAAATCTCTATTGGAGCCTCAATCAGGTTTCAAAATCTCTTAATCAACAATTTCTATCAAGAGAAACAACTACTAGTTCACCAAATCACCAAACCCTTGTTTTAGGCCAATTCATGCTTGTACAATGAGGGTTTATAGAAACTAAAACTTATAGGCCTTGTTTCACCTTTCCAATTCCACAAACACATTCCAATATTTCTGCATATTCTCCACAAATCAACTTACACTCTTTCACAATGCCTATTCACCAGACTTCAACTCTTAGCCATCATTTTGGCTCAAAACTATGACTGAAATTTGGTAGGGCAGCAACAAAATATTACCAAACCCTACTCCCTACTCCAGAAACCTATACTAACATCTAAACCTACCCTAATACACCCATTCCACCAAGTTTCAAGTGATTCTACTAGTGGAATGGGTGATTAATGCATTTTGTTCACCTTCAAACCCTCAAACAAGGTTCATAAACTGGTTTCAATAAAAAGCTTATAAAATGCTTAAATCCTTATGGAATTCAACCAAATCACAACCAAAATGAATTTATCTTAGGCCTCCATCAAATTCAAGATATTTTAGATCATTATTTCATAGTACGGACCCGTATAGAGGTCTGCAATAGCAAATTACCCATAAATTGTAGAGAAAACTGAGTTTTTTATTATTGGTTCAACCTCAATACAAAGCTACAACTCTACCTCAAGTCCTTCTCAAGCATATTTAAACCATACACACCAAGAATCAACTAACCCAACTGACACAAACTACTATTTGAACATTTTGACCATTGGGATTCCCACTTTTGCATTTTTTTGTTTTTTTGCAACTTTACATTTTGACAACATTTGCAAGATTCTACACCTTTTACAAAATGGAACCCAAATGACTCAAATTACATCAAGAATGGTCTATTATTACCTTATTGGATGAAAAAAGACTAAAAACACCCTAAACTCTATCAATTGACCATATTTACATGAGTTGATTTGGTTCCCCTGCACCAATTATGGGGGGGGTTTCTACTATTGTTGCTAATGCTTCTTTGGTTACAAATTGAGTGATCTACATATCTATTTTTTGTTCCTATGTAATTTCAGATGAAATGTACATCAGTGGTTGGTTACATGCATTTTAGTGAGTTGGAGCATTTACAATGTGGAAATTCTTACATTCCTATTTCTAGAGGTAACCTATTTTCATTTGATTAGAGACTACTAGGTACCTATATTTTCAACTTGCATCTTGCATGTTGAGCATTGTCATTTTTGGTCACTCATAAAAATCATGTGTTGTTTGTATCTTCAAGTGCCAAATGTTTTCCTTTGTTTTCCATCTGATTCAAGTAGTTTTGTTGGGGACACTCATGTAGATTATTGTCTCTCCCATGATTAGTTTTATTTAGACTAGTGGTACTTGTATTTTTGACTTGCATCTTGCATGTTGAGTAGTGTCATTGGGGTCACTCATCCAAATTTATGTACCACCTAGATCTTTGAATTTCAAAATTTTTCCTTTATTTTCCATCTAATTCGAGTAGTGTCATGGGGACACTCATGTAGATTATAGTCTCCTTGATCTTGACATTTTTATCTTCGATTTCTAGATGTTTTCCTTTTTTTTCCATCTAATTTGAGAAGTGTCATTGAGGGCACTCATGCAAATTCTTGTTATCTTGATCCTGATCATCATTTTAGTTAGAGGAGGTTCTTCATTTCAACACCATATCAATCATCTTTTGACAACAGTCTACAACTTCATGCTTTTGCAATGTTTTACATGTTCCTCACTTTTTTGGGACATTGTTTGGTTGGAGGAATTTTAGTCCTTCACACCTTTGATTTGGATGCTTCTTTAGTTCTCCAGTCGCCTTTCTTTCTTTTGGAGAGGAGTTTTCTCCCACTATGGTTTTCTCCTTTCCTCCAGTTGTGAGAGATATTTTGTTTGTACATGGGTACCTCACCATGCCTTGTTTTCCAAGACCCATCATGAATTCTTTTTAGGGTGTTTATCTACTCCCTAAGTTCATCTTAAGGGGGGGTTGTTAGAGTAATCATGCATTAGCTAATAATTAAGTAATCTTTAGTTGATTATTAGTCTAATTTATTCTCATACAGTTAAGCTGAAGGAGTTCTTTATTCATTCAACTAAGTGCTTTTATATTAAATGAAGTGATCAATTATTAGGATTACTTGTATATAGCACTCAACCCTCATTTTGTTATTACTCCTGGGATTTTCTCTTCTAAGCTCTCAACCTTTGACGACTTTTTTTTCCCTTGAAGTTTCTTGAGGTTCTTTTGTAGCTTTTTCTTGTTGAGGAATATTGCATATATTGTTTGCATATCTCTTGCATGGAAGGTGTCTTTGATCATTGTTTGATCTTGTGGATCATGTTTTTCACAATTCTAAAAAATTCCACCCTACAAAATATGAGGAAATAACTCACCACTTGTGTTGAAAGAAGCTAATTTTAATGTTAATAACATCGCACTAAAACAAGGGAGGAAATCAACAAGAGAAATTCAACTAATTCTATTCCTTGAGTAGGATATTGCATCAACCATAGCCTTGGAAACTATAAGGAGATAAAATGAAGAATTCTTTTCTTTTGATGAGTAAGCTAAAAGGCATACTTTGGGTCTAGTTTTAATCCAAAGTGGGAAATCTTAGCAATTTGGGAAATGACCCCAAATATAAATAAGCCACAAGTTGTAGAAACAATGTAAGAGCTAATAGGGAGCCTAATTTTCAAAAGACTATTAGATACTACATCTCCCCAAGAAACCTCTTTAGTGGTTCATAAAACCATGTCCAATGAAGCACATGCAAAGAAATTGTAGGAAGACTATGATAAACTATCGACTAATCATGTTAATCTTACTATAGAGTATAACAAGATGGAGATCAAAGAGACAACACCAACATCATCACCAGTAAGCATTGCAGTGGCAACTACCTCTTCTCCAAGTTTCTCAAGAATTTTAATGTAGGAAAAGGAAACCATGGTCTCTAGAATTAAGAAATTGGAGGAGAAATTGCAAGGAACCTAGGAGGAGAAGAAAAAAAAATGATGTGGTGGATGATGTAATTGGCTATAGATTATCCAAAATCCTTGGAAAACTAGAAGATTTATATATGGCCTATTCAACTTTTAGAGATGCACATGCAAGAATCACCATGGATCAAGAAAATCTCAAGGAACTAATGGATAATGGATAGGTGGGTATCCAAGGCTATTGATTTAAAAATGATGCATAAATATGCAAGATTTGATCCAAATATTCTAGCTAATCTTGTTCCATAAAGGGAAATAGCAACATTATTGGTGCAAGTCTAAGCATAAATGATGTAACTTGAGCAAAAAATAAAGCCAAGTTCAAATAATTTGAATGTATTGATATGAAGTTCTACCTACCTTTATCTCTACTGGAGTGTCACATCCACACAGTCAATGCATCGAACCAAATGAAGGATGGCTGACAATGCCATTAAGAGGTATGGTCTTCCATCATAGGAAAAATGAATTTTGTCAAATGTAAAAGAAAAGACTATGATAAGAGATAAATGCAATAATAGGTAAGACAAACCTATGGCTAAGTGGGGGCCAATGTCATTAATAAGCATAGAATCCCTATCCATAGACAACTAAAAATAACAGGTAAAGGTTATTCTTCCACACAAAAGATCATAATAGTTGACTCACGACCTCATTAAGAGGATTTTTTGGAGAAAAACCATGAAAGGGGGGGTGTCATGATGGAAAAGAATGACATGATGAAGAGTAAATAAAATTTTCCAAGGAACAATGTGCACGTATTTTGGAAAAAAAACAAGGAGAAATAGAGAAAGAATAAGGGGACAGACACCATTTAAGGAGGGCATGATTTTGGCAGGAAATGGTGCAAGCATGTTGTGGAATGGTCACACAATCAATAAGCATGAAATTCACATCTTTGGTCATCCACGAATTGCAGTGCAAGGATGAGGTATGTTACACAAGGTAGGGAAAAGGACCAATGACCCTCCATAAATTGACACTTTGGGATTTGTTTTGGGAGGAGAAGGAATTTTAGCTCGGTGATTTTGGGGGCTCCTTAAAATATTTCATGGTATGTGTGTGTGTTAAGCGCTAGGTATGGGTTCCTTTCAAAGCCTAAGAAGATAATCAAGCATAAGGAAGCATGGAGAGGGCACAAAATATAGATGAATTCCCTCCAAGAGATGTGTTCAAATAGATTATAAGGATTTCAGGATACTCTCAAAATGGATTGTTGAGAAGGCTTAAAAAACTTTCAAGGAGAAATAGGGAGAGTTTGGCATGAGTAAAAGAGGTGCTTGAGAGTCTTAAAACCCTACAACTTCTTCAACTGGAGACAAGCCCAACTTTGGATAGAGAAACCATCGAATAAAAATGGCAAGAAGGGCATGAATAGGGTGATGGGGAACATGGGATGAATTTCTTTTAAGGAAGTAAGGCTCAGTGGAAGTCAAAGTCATGCATTTAGTTGTGGAATGGAAGGTCTTCAAGGCACCAGGTCGAGTTAGACACTATTGTAGGTTCCTTCTCTATTCAAGTATGTTTGCATGAGGTATTTAGGTTTGGAATTTTTGTGTGAATCAATTAATTGTTAATTTTCATCATGTATGATTGGTAACAAAGTATTCTAGAACTAAACAATAATTGCTAAAACTATAAGTCAATACATCTTTATTTATTCACCCTACTATAAGGCATAAGAAACATATACAAGGTTCCCTAAAATAGAGTTTTTTGTGATCTATATGACTTGTTGGCATCATGGAAATAATTATAGTATTGATTTTAGAAGGGAATCTCAAATATAAGAAAAAAATGTATGCAATTTGTGGAAGCTTAAACAAGGAACACAAATTTATTTGACAAATTCTTGGTAGAAATGTGCTCTCTTGAAGAGCCCAAGAAAAGAAGTAATATACAAATTGTTTGTTAAAAGGCTCTAGAAACCTCTCAACATATGAAACTATCCTTCTCATTCATGCACTTAAATTGGAGTTCTTGAAGAGGGTTGAACATCCATCATGGAAATACTAAAATGAATATATGTCACATGCTAAAGTAGAAAATGCCTTTCCTAGCACCATAAACTTCATTAAACTTGTGTGCAACAATAGTAAAGATGCTATTTACCATCTCTCTCTCTCGAATGGATTCATTATAAGATAAATTTTCCCTCGTAGCCCAATTGTGTGAATAAGATTTGAAATCCCTTGTAGTTCCTAGTGTCTCATGGGATGGAAAAAGTGTGGCTTAACTAAATTTGAGATTTAATCAGATTCACATGTGCTTGAGTACCATATATTGTAGGTAGTCACATACATGTTTGTATGTATGTGCCTAAGTGTATATATATACACTAATATGTATTTATGATCCCACCAAGGAGTCATATTTAATGGGTCACATAATCATCATAGGAGTAAACATATTATTCTCTTTGCAAACTATGGTTGATGGTATTTTATATTTTGTATTTATAGTTTTAAATAATGACATAGGTATTAATAAGAAAAGCATGGGAAGCCTACAAAATGATAACCCTGAGATAACTTGGAAGATATATAATGAGTATATACTTAAGATATTCAAAGGATTGTGATAGCCCATTTTAAATATTTAATAATAACATGATTATGTGAGAATTATGGACTAGATGTTTTAGAATGTGTGCATTAGTTGGGAATATTTTGATGAATTAAAACTTGGTATATATAATATTGATTTAATTGGGGCTTAAATCGCTATTTATCTATATCCTTCTAAAATGTTTGGAGTAATAAATGTTCATACCATTTTTGAATACTAAATGGTGAGGACAAACCATTGAGTTTGAAATACCTTCATGCATAGTGTTGTATTTATTTTCTTGGTAGTTATATAACAATATAAGGAATGATGGCATCATTTAGTGGCACTATAAGCACACCTTATTAAACCCATATTTAATGTTGAAACTTGGCGCTTTTGATGATTCGTTGATACAATAGTAATTTTTTTGCATGATCACAACCTCTCAAATATAATTTAACCTTAATATGAAAGTTATAATATGAATTCAAAGGATATTAGAGCTATAGTGAACCACAATATGATTGCATACTAAATGAAAGGAAAATATTGTTGAGATTGAGTTAAGAGATAAAATCTATATATGCAACATCTCATGATACCTTATGTTGACCATGGAGGTCATAATTAGTATAAAGGGTAAGCATGAATGAATTAACTAACCAAGGAACTAGACTATTATAAGAATATGGGGGGCTTCATAGGGTAAAGGAAAACTAGAACAAGAATATTATTAGTAATATTATTAATGGAGCTATTGATCTAGTGGATATAGTGTTGCCAAGTTTCTAATGTAGGATTCAGACATTGACTATAACCTAAATTAGGCTCCTAAATACTATTGCTTGTCCTTCAAAGGTATCTATTGACCCATTGAGTATAAGAACCTCAATATTGAACCTATTTTATGAGTTTCAAATGGGAAATGGTTTCCTATTTGTTTGTAAACCAAGGTAATTTCATGTTGAGTAATAATCTTAGCACTATGTTGTTAAGAAAAACCTTGGGATGTTCAAGTTGGTTTATGAATAATGTAGAGTTTAACTAAAGACGTCGATATCTTTAAGGGAAACATTATGATATGGTTTTCCAAATGGTGAACTAACTTATGATTCCTAACTACTGTCAACTATTATTAGTTGAAGGGAAACAAAACCTTGGTTATAAAAACTTGTGTGTAGGTCCTTTGAGAGACCTTGTAAGGAGAACTACCTATGACTTTGACCCATTTAGAAGCAGGTACATAAGCAATCCTTGGGAAAAGGATGCCCCTATGACTTAAAGTCCATAGGGGGAGGGTCTAGGGGGGGATAACTCCTAGATGTCAGGGTTGTTCCTAATTGGTTTGACCTTCTCTCTTTAGTAGGCTTTAGATGAGTTTGATGGGTATTGGATTGGTTATGAAAGAAAACTTGACAACTTGTATTCAATACATAATGCATGTCTGAATAATAAGTTGAATGAAAGAAATGAATTGGACTACTTGGTAGTGGTTACCAATTGAGTTGAGATCACCAAGTGTATTAGTATTAAGTGATTTCTATTATGTATTGTAAAAAATTAATCTTGGGCTTATATGATTATGTAAAGGCTACCAATCCAGCTGATTGCATGATCTACTTATTCTACATTAATAACCTATCTTCCAGTTATAGTGTTGTGCATGAGTCAAGGAGTATTACTATGCTCGAGATTTCCAGGTGTCTAGGGGCAATATTATGCTCAAGATGGATAGTAGTCAAGGAGTAGTACTACTATGCTCGAGATTGACAAGTTTCTAGGAGTAGTATTATGCTTGAGATGGACAGTAGTCAAGGAGTAGTATTACTATGCTCAAGATTGATAGGTTTCTAGGTGCAGTACTAAGCTCAAGATGGATAGTAGTCAAGGAGCAGTACTATTATGCTCAAGATTGACAGGTGTCTAGGGGCAATACTTTGCTCGAGATTGATAGTAGTCAAGGATTAGTATTGATATGCTCAAGATTGAAAGGTGTTTAGGGGAAGTATTATGCTTGAGATGGATAGAAGTTAAGGGGAATTCTATGCTAGTGATGGCCACCCTTGGTTGCTTAGTCATCTGATGGACTACAGTGAAGAGAGTTTCTAATGAAGAATCGGTAGATAATAGTTGGACCAACCATCAATTATATCGTTTCCACATCAAGATATGCCAACACTATACTTTGAGGTTGGTCCAATTGTCACTCATCTCCAAAATTGATCCAAATCCCTAAATTTATTTTTCAAAACCTTAAATTAGATCTACAAGTGTAAAATTAACTTATCAATTTTGTAATCATGGATATGGACACCAAAATAAAAATTGAAGTTTTATATTTAAAATATTGCCACCTTTTTCTATTGGCTATTATGAGTTTAACTCACTAAGACATGAATTATTTCAAATTTCATGCTCAGGTGGTGTATTTAAGGACTAACCTAATTTATTTTTTACCTATGAAGAGCCAATATCTAGTAATTTATTTTTCATCTATGAAGATTGAATATCTAGTAATCTATTTTTTTTTATCTATGAAGAGCAAATGTCTAGTAATTCATTTTTCATCTATGAAGAGTGAAAATCTAGTAATCTTTTAAGGATATCTAGAATTTGATTGCAAAGGGATATTTGATTATTACATTGACATTGAACCATCTTCATCCTAGAAGGAAATTATGTACTTGGTCATTGTCCTTGATATTGGTTAATTATTGTTAAATTGGTCAACCTAGGGGTTCGGCTAAGGAGAATATAACCCCCATGCTTCAATAGATTCACCAAATATTTTTACAAACATTTCTAACTTTCCTTATTGTGATCTATGCATCAAAGGGTAAAAACAATTTATTTTTAGTCATTAGAGAATATAACCCTCATGCTTCAATAGATTCACCAAAGAATTCTACAAACATTTCTAGTTCTTTATTGTGATCTATGCATCAAAGGGCCAAATTAATTTATTTTTAGTCATTAAAATTTGATTAATTCAAATCTACAAATTAAGGTTTAATAAATTGTCATTGAATCATCTTCATCCCAAGAGGAAATTACATACTTGCTCATTATCCTTGATCCTGGTTCATTATGATTGAATTGATCAACCTAGGGGTTTGGCTAAGGAGAATATTACCCTCATGTTTCAATATATTCACCAAAGATTTTTGTAAATTCTACCAATTCCTTATTATGATCTATGCATCAAAAGGTCAAAGCAATTTATTTTTAGTCATTTGAATTCGATTAGTTCAAATATATGAATTAGGTTTTAATTTCATGAATAGATTTAGATGCAT
This sequence comes from Sequoia sempervirens, assembly GCA_007258455.2. Classification (NCBI taxonomy): domain Eukaryota; kingdom Viridiplantae; phylum Streptophyta; class Pinopsida; order Cupressales; family Cupressaceae; genus Sequoia; species Sequoia sempervirens. Next base: position 209,564 of record VDFB02327297.1, read on the forward strand.
ACTCTTAGAGGTCATTGAGAATTTGTGACCTCTTGGATTGAGGGCCAAGGATTAAGGGGTATCCATTCTGTCAAAGTCACCCGAGGCATGATCCTAACCTCATCCCTTATGATATTGGGGGGCTATATTCATTAAAACTTGATCCTTGGTAGACTCATTTAAAACCTTTCAATTTCACCATAAGACCAAGAATCCATTCATTTATTCTTTACGATACAGACAACAAAAAATGATCATTTCTTTTGAAGTTTGCTGTACGAGGGTTCTCCTGTGGAGTTTCATGACCAAATTTTATGATTATAATTTTAAAAGAAACCAAACATTTCAACACATTCAGATTTCTTTACAACTGTATTTACGAATATTATAGACTTTGAATCGAACAATCTTCGGTAAATGATTGCAGCAAATACTGTGAAAGCCACACAGCATTGCAAATTGCATTCCCCGTGATATGGAAAGGGAACAACCAGGGAATTTTTAACCATTCATTCCCTCTTCAACTGCCCAGAGACGAGGATTGACGAGGATTGCTTGTTAGGAATTTTCTCCGTGTCCGTAGAAAATGGAGCCTCTCCTTTCGTACTCCATCTTCAACTTTCATAATTTGGACACGAGGATCACTTGTTGGGCAAATACTTTTACTATCCATAACAGCGAATGGATTGGTTAAAGAACAAGGTAATGGGTGGGATATAATGACTTGTCGATTGTAATTTTCAAATCAGATACTAGGATGGGATGGGTTGGTTAAATTTAGGATAGGATGGGATTTATTTGCCCATTCCAATCTTCAAAGGATGGCGTATTTCTGGATAATGTTAAAGTAAATAGAAGAAAAGAGAGGAAAATGTAAAATATGTATTTTTTTTATACATATTTATGCGTACTTAGTATGTTTTACAATAAATCATGTATAGTAATGTAAAATATGACAGTAATATGTATTTTTCAAAAGCATATAATTTGGATAATAAATCTTATGGTTTTTGTGAGGTTATCACTTTAAGTTTGTACAGAAATAAAATATATAAATATAGATAGTGAAATGAGGATGAAAAGATCCAACAAGCAAAAGAAAAAAGACCAAAGATTAAAGATATAATTAATATAAAAGGTGAAATGAAAATAAAAGCACAAGCAATGCATAAGCAAAAAACCAAACAATGTCAAAAGACAAGAGGGAACAAGAGGGAGCACAACAATCATGGCTCTATAAAAGAGGCCAAAAACATAAAACCAAAAGGCAAAAGAAGGCTATGTTTTTGTCAACATGTTGAGAATGCAAGTCTCTCCACAATTTTGTTATTACTAGCACTTATACCTAAAGAAGGTTCAAGGATTATGTCGATATAAAGATATATGTATGTTAATATGTTAGATAGTATGTGTTTGTGCATGGATGTGCTGCAAATTATAGTTGCATGTGGTTGGATTAAAGAATTAATAATAAGTGCTAAATAATGGAATGAGAAAAACTTAGACAAATCTATATTTTTTCCTTAAAGAAATTAAGTATTATCTTATTATGAAATATTTGCATACAAATTTAAAACATAAAACAATGCAAATGAAAGAAAAGGTTGTCATCAAATTGACAAAAAACACTACAAATGGAAATAGAATGTTCCCATCCAGTTGTCAAATCAATATTTATTTGTCTTTTATGTGATGTGTTAGTGTGAATGGGGTTATTTCCTAACTAGTTCCTAGTGAGGACCTATTCACATCATTAATAAGTTTACTTAGGAGTTAGTTTCCTAGGTGGCATTCTAGAAACTAGTATTTAATGGGGCCATGTCTCATTAATTAGCATGTAGTTATCTAGGAATCTAATATTTCACTCATGCATTTAAAATTATGCATTAGGCATTTAATGTTTGCAACTAAGGTGGTTATCCAACCTCCTCTCACCTTGCCTATATAAGCAAGATTCTTGACATTTGTAAATCATCTCATTATCCCAGGGTGATCCCACAATAGTGGTTTACAATTTTTGGCCAAACTGGACATTGAAATTATTTTTTTGAACTAAATCTTCACATTCAGGCACCTATAGCGGCTAAACCGTGAAGAATTTGAAGATGATGCAAACTAGAGTCTCGTCAAATTTTGTCTGTAGATTCTAAAAATATTTTTTTCAAAATTTTTGGAATCATATTCCACTTCTTTTTCCATCTCCCACGAAAAATGGTTTTATTCAAAAAACAACATTTTTAAAAAGTGACGCACACCGTATAACACATAACTTTTTTTCCATGAAGGATAAAATTCTAATTCTTTCGAATTTAGATTCGTAACTGCGATATCTAGTGCTTCCACTTGGTTAGATAGTTTTTAATTGAATATTTTTTCTTTAATCAAGTTTCAAAGTCAAACCAATTACAATTCAGACATATAGTGGCGCATAACTTTTTGTATATATCAAAATTTAATTTTTTTTGATAATCTGCTATCTTTCCACATGTGTAGAATAGAGACCTTCATTTTGATGAAAAACCTATGTTTAATAAAACTAAAAAAAATACATAATAAAACCAAAACATATTAAAATTATATTGTTGGATAGCTCGTTTGAGGACTACCTGATTCCAGTTGGGTTTGTTTATATTCCTCCATTTTCATCCTCAAACCAAGCTCCAAAGTGCCAAAATTCAAGTTTTTTGTCTCAAGGGGGATGAGGAATAAAGGGGTTCGAACAAACCCCTAAGGGTTTGAGTGAAGCCTTAGGGGTTTGTTCAAACCAGGGTTCATTCGAACCCCCCTTCTATAAGGGGTTTTGATGGATTTTTTGGTGGGAAAGTATTAAGAGGGTTCAGCCGAACCTAGGTTCTACCGAACCCCTAATTGGTTCAGTCGAACCAATAGGTTCGTACGAACCCCTAAAATCAAGTTTTTTGCCATGCATTCATTTTTTGTGAGTTTTCCTTCCTCACTTCAATTGTAAACCACTATTGTGGCTTCACCCCTCATGATATTCTAGAGATTCTAGATATCAAATCAATAGATCATCATTTGATCAAATTGTATTCTTGCTCATGTTGCAACACTTCTTTGTTTATGTGGGTGGTATTTTTCTTGGTTCAATCCATTGAATACTACAACTTCATTTGGGTTATTGTTTCATCATATTTCCAACATGGTATCAAAGCTTAGGCCATAGGAGATTCATCTCATATCGGGAAGTTGAGCTGAGGAGACTATCACAAGTTGAAGGGTTTGCATAAAGGGCTAGTTGGCTTCATTTGACCTGAGCAACTTATTTTTAAAGCAAATTGGGTCAAATCTGACCTCGCCATTGCGATCAAAAGGTTTGAAAACCCTAGGAATGCCTACCCATTCGTCAAAATTTAACATCATCATCTAGAGGCCATCAGAGGTTTTTGTAACTATATTATAGGGGGCATCCGTATGGATCAAACAATTGCAAAGGAAAAATGCCCCCCCCCCGCCGCTTGTTCCTGAATTTTGTTTTTGTCATCTGGTTGGCATCAATCGCAGGTTAATTTTCTTTTTTTTATCATTCAGGCTATAGTATTTTTCCTATAGTTGCTAGAAAAATTATTCAAGGCATAAAATATTTCATTGTCAACATATGTATAGTTCAGCATAAATTTTATTGGGGTTTGATTTATCATTTAAGCGAACTTTATTTAAAGATGGTTGAATTTATTTATTTCTAGTCAAAATATTTTATCGACTATATTTATTGGAGATTTTAATTGCCAATTGGAAATATTAAAATCTTCATATCTTGGTGTCCAATTCTTTTACAATCTGTAGTATATACAGTGGCAGATCCTGTCTAAAAGTGTAGGGCATAATAAATTCTTGTTAGCCCAAGTATTTGGTATAGGTGCCCTTTCCACGACCTGCTGCTCATTGTACCATGCGACATTTATTTTGGGCACCCCTTGACCAATTGTTTTCCGGTTCTTACCATTGTCCCCCACTAAAGTCTCTACACTGATCACTATTCCGCCATGGTTCTATTAATAACTAGGAGCTCTACTCTATGACCGATGCCCCCTGGTTGCCACCCATCTTACCACCTCATTATTGCTCCAACCGACGACTCTTCTCTTTTTCCAACGCCTAGCCTACGGTCCTATTGTGGACCAAGGGCTTTCTTTTTTTCCCCTAGGTGCTTTATTTTTACACTTGTTTAGCCTGCACCCCCTAATAGGGCATAATTTTTCAATGGAGCATAACTTTTCGCCAATTTATCAAATTTTCACAAACGAGATATCGTCAGAAAGCTAGTTTTGTGTACTTCATAGTGGTGCAAACTATTTTTCTAGATTTTTTGTGGGTACCTATGAATTATAGCCAATTGAAGTTAGTGCTTCCTTTTTGACTTCCAAGGTCGCATCTTTTCACTAGTTTGTTGGATTTTGGAGATTTTAGAGGCATTGTGAAGGTGATTTAGAGTTCTCTTATCCTGTCCATCCACTTTTTTTTAGATTCAACTCCAGGTACATTCTATTTCAAGGTTTTGCAATTTCAGGCATTTACTTGATAACTTGGACATACTCCAATTTGGAGAAGGTATATTTGCATTGGGAGGATTCATTTTCAGTTGTGCATCATTTTTGGGAGTTTCTAATTAATATTGAAGGTCAATGTCTTTGTAATCTTGGAGATCATCATAGTTTGTTATGGGGTTTTTATTTCATCCTTCACTTGTTATGTTGGAAAGTGAAAACTATAAACAATGGAGAGATTTCATCATAAACCATCTCCAATCACTTCATATGTTGCCACATTTGTATCGTTTATTACCCCCTCTAGATAAAGGTATCCAAAAAGTTTCTTGGAGTTGCCAAAGGTATAATGTCTTAGAGGTTATTGCAATACATGTTGATGATGATATTTTGAAAGGTATTGATCATTGTGATTGTCCTCCTACTCTTTAGACTAAAATTTGGGAGATATATGAAGATCCTAATACTCCACCATTCCCCGATGATCATGATCCAAAATGTCATGTGCCTCTTCATTCTTCAGTTAGGATACCTTATGATGATAATATTGTGTAGGAGTTTACAGATTTTGAATGCTTTAAATCTTCAAATGAAGATGTCAAGGATTCTTCAGATGCTTCTTATCCATTAGAGATAGTTGATGTACCTTCACCTTTAGTGATTCATTCTGTAGATCCATTTCTTGAGGCTTCCATCATTCTTATTCAACATGACAATTTATCTCATGTCGGTGATTCATTGAGAAATTCTAGTGATTCATCACAATTTGTCTTCCTAATTGGGATTCCTATCTATCAAACATTGCATCCTTGTTTGTGGAGTCTCACATTTCAGATATGGAGGACACATTTGAGGGGTTATCTCTCCTATTTGATGACAACCATTACACAATTATTGTCAAACCATAATGGTCTTTAGATATTGTTCATCAATTTCTGCATAGACCTGATTTGTCACCTTCTTCATTGATTGGGCATGTTCCTGATTTGATAGTGGCATCTTCATCTTCCTTGGGAAAGGAGACACATGAGCAATTTTTAGAGACATCAACATCATCATTATCATACATATGGATTCCTCTTCCTACCAATTCCTATATGGAATGGGAAGCATTCTTGCAATTGTGCTTGGTTTTGTTTCTTCCAGAAGGGAGAAATTTTTTTTTCGACATTGTATCATGTTTTGTCTTTAGCCAAATACCATTTTTGCAGGTGATTAAACATTGTGGGGGGTTATATAGTATCTCTATTTCTCTCTTATAGGGGGATATTAATTATATTGTACTCTTGTGATGGATGTAGCTCTAGGGGGTATTGATGTTGAGACATCTACTCATCATTTTCGTTACTTGTACATGATTTGCATTATATCTCTTTTTTGGAGAGGATTTTTGTTCCATGATGTTTTCACCTTTTCTCTATTTTTAAGAGATTTCATTTTCATTTGTACATGGATACCTAAAATGGCCTAGTGCCGAGATCCATCATATTACATTTGCATCATTTTCATATTAACTACACTCCCAAGTTGCACTTATGGGGGGGTGTTGGTGTGAATGGGGTTATTTCCTAACTATTTCTTAGTGAGGACCTATTCACATCATTAATAAGTTTACTTAAGAGTTAGTTTCCTAGGTGGCATTCTAGAAACTTGTATTTAATGGGGCCACGTCTCATTAATTGGCATGCAGTTATCTAGAAATTTAATATTTCACTTATGCATTTAAATTATGCATTAGGAAAATTTAATGTTTGCAACTAAGGTGGTTATCCAACCTCCTCTCACGTTGCCTATATAAGAAAGGCTCTTGTACATTTGTAAATCATCTAATTATCTCATGATATTCTAGAGATTCTAGATATCAAATCAATAGATCATCATTTGATCAAATTGTATTCTTACTCATGTTGCAACACTTATTTTTTTATGTGGGTGGTATTTTTCTTGGTTCGATCCATTGAAGACCGCAACTTCATTTGGGTTATTGTTTCATCATATTTTCAACAATTGGTGAGATTTTGGAGGCTTTTACCATTAAATTATAGTTGGTTTAATAATAAATGACATCTAAAACTTTCTTTTTGATAACTCAATGGTGGTTTGTAGGTGTGATACTTGTTTTAGGCTCAAATCTCACACTATATGTAGCCAACCGACTAATAAAAATATAGGGAAAACATCAAAGAAAATAAAATAACAAGAGTGACATGAGCCAAAAGTAAATGTTCATAGTCATGTGTGTCAAAATGTATTGTTAAAGGTGTCATTTGTAATGATCCACATGCTAATTATGACCATGTATTACAACATTAAAATATATTAACAAGTATTATATTTGAATGATCCTCTTCCATTGAAAGTTCATCATCATTCCAATCAACAATAATAAAATCATCTTTAGAAACCATGTAGGAATGAGATGGACCTAAATAACTATGTACGTAGGAATTTCAAAGTAGGTAAATAGGTAAGAGAAAAATATCCATTTTTAGAATAGTTAACCAAAATTGAGCTTTGATTTTCACCTTTTTGTATCATGTTATTTGTTTTCTTTCATTAGAGAACTGAATTTAGTGAGTATTTGTAGGTTATTTTTAATTTTCTTACTTTCTTTCTTTTTCATATGATGTGTTGGATCTTGTTTCTTAGTAACATTATTTGGTAGAATTCAAGGATTTTAAATCATTATGTTTTCATAGTGTTCATTTTATTTGTGTTCATATCCTTAGATCTAAACCTTGATGAGATAAGAGCTTCATGAAGATCCAAGTTTTGTTTGATTGAATTCATTCTTAGCTTTAAGTTGTTGGCATTTTTATTGTTTCTACCCTTTCTCGAAATATTGTGGAACATGCTACATGAAATATCATATTAAATGTTTCATGTGAAGGATCTCTCAAACATTGATAGAGGTTTGTACTCATCCCTTGACACCTTTTCTACCTTCTCCTCATGAATAAACTTTAAAAATTATTGATTCAATTTTAAAGGGATGGATCGAAAGTGTGTTATTGAAGGAATACCAAGTAGAAGGCTAAAGTGGTTAAAGGATGTTTTTTTAGCACAAGTGGCTAAAGTGGTTTGAGAAATTCACAAGTGGAAGATGATACAACCAAGGGTATTGTTAGCACTCAAAGTTGTATCTCAAAAAATTCTATATCCAACACCAAAATATAAAGCTAGGGAATTTCATAGGGTTTTGGGTTGAACATATGATCAAACAATGGGATCATGGGACAAATTCATGAAAATGGTTAAAGTTTCCTTCATATTTAAGCTCTCTAGAAAAAGGGGGTGTTCCCTAAGGTCTTCAAAATATGATAATTAAAAAGAAATGAGCTATTATAAAACTCCCTTACAACCATACCTAAGGCATTGTGAATTCATATAATTTAAAACTACACTCATGATAGTAGTGGACACATAATCAAACCTACAAGACCTCCAAAAAGTATATAAAGACCATCTTTGTACATGCACAATAAGATATACCAATTTATCTATCTTTATAGATGAATTTCTTTAAGCCATGCATACATATGTACAAGAATAAACATGCTAGTGGAATCTTCAAATGGTTAAGTAGTTAAATATTGCATAACATATGGCATGAGTTACACTACAAGACCATGAGAGACTATAAAAGGTCAACACTAATCCTACACTAATGAGGAGAATGATTAGATTAAAACTATGTTTGGCCTCTTGAATATTCAAAATTTTTCCTACTCCAATGAAAAAATAAGTCTAATATCACAAGGAGGAATCAACTTCTTATTGCATAAAGCTAGAAAATATGGTAAGAGAAAAAAATATCTAGGCTTTGAGATTCCCCTAAATTATTGCAATATACCATGTGTTGAATATGGAACTTTATCTTATATATTAGTTAGTATTTATAGTATGTCTACATTTGAGTGCAATCCCTTCAACAAAGGGTTAAGGAGCCACATGCCCCAAAGGAGGGGCATTGCCCCCAAAATGCATATTATATATATTCATTGTAAATCTAGTTTGTTCATCATTAGGTCGCAAATATTATGGTAGATATTATGTTATATTTTTTTGTCCTCTAGAAGGAAAATGCATTTTATGAGAGCATTGAATTACAACGATGTATTGAATTTTATTGTGTGTGAATATTATGAGAGATCGAAGAGGACATTATAGATGATGTGTTATAGGTTGTATCCATTCATTTTTGTTGAAAGGAATAAAGATAGGATTAGTTGTTTCACCATGAATGTAGCCCATATAGGGTGAACCATAAATATTTGTGTTTATATATTTTTTGTGTTATCTTATGTTTGATTTATGCATTCATTTTATTATATATTTATTTGTGATCTTATTCGTAAAAAATGGTATCAAATTCATACATTTATTTGGATGATAAAATAAAAAGAAGGGATCCATAGTTCAAGTGGGAGATATGATATAGAAGAAATAAAGTTTAGGGTTGAGAAGTTCAATGACCAAAAGTACCAAATATGGAAGATGTAAATGGAGGATTATCTATATTAGAATTATGTTTTCTTACCATTGGGTGGAAAAGTAAATAAGACAACAAATATGATAGATCAAAAAATAATAACGGTGGATTTGATGTTAGCATTCGCTAAATTATATGAAAAAACCTTAACTTCCAAAATGTTATTTCTTATGTTCAAACATTTATTTAATGTGAAAATATTAGAAGGTGGGTTTGTTTCTAATCATTTAAATGAGTTTTACACAATCACTTGCCAATTGGATTTTGTAAATATAACCTTTGATGATGAGGTTAGGGATCTCTTTATTTTGTGCTTATTGTTAGAAATATGGAATATATTGGTCATGGATGTGAGTAATTATGTTTTTGGTTCAATAAATTTAAAGTCTTATGATATTGTTGGTGTTATCCTTAGTGAGGAAATGTGACAAAAAATCATAGGTGAGACAACAGATAATTCTTTGAGTGTGGAGAATAGGGGAAGATAGAGCAAGAGAGGATAGAGGATATGAAATTATGGGAAGTCTAAGATAGGTAGATCCAAATCAAGAGGAAGGTTGGAGTACTGGAATTGTAGGAAGAAAAGGAACTTGAAGTAAGAATTTTGGTCTCGAAAGGAAAAATAAGTACATGGTAAAAATAAAATATTAAGGAAAAAAATGTATTAGCTGATGTGTCCCAAGATGATTTGATCCTTTCATTAAATAATATTACTGATTCTTGGGTGTTATACTTAGAGGATTCATTTCATGCTACATCCCATAGGAAATATTTTCTAGATTATGTTTAAGGTGATTTTAGAAAGGTTTGTTTGGATGGTGATGAACCATGTAAAATTATTGGAAATGGCAAGATATAGATAAAATTACCAAATGGAAGCCAATGGTTGTTCAAAGAGGTAAGACATGTTCCTAATTTTAGAAGAAATATAACTTTAGTAGGAAAACTAAGAAGTGAAGGTCACTAAAGGAGAATTGATAATAGAAAAGGAGAATTTAAGGTAGGTAAAGGTAGGTACATTGTATTTATGTACTAGTAATTCTATTTCCTCTATTGACTTAGCTTCTACAAGAGAAGATAAAAATTATTTCACCATAGGCTTGGGAACATGAATGAGAAGGGGATGAGGATTATCCACTTAAATAATTTATTTCCAAGTTTGAAGAAGGTTGATTTGGGTTTTTGTGAAAACTATGTTTACGGAAAATAAAAGAGAGTGAAATTTATCATAGTTGGAAAACAAAAGAAGAGTGAAAGGTTCAAGAGCTTGTGTGTTTAGATGTATGGGGAACAACTAATGTATCATCTCTTGGTGGCTATTATTATGTTACTTTTATTCATGATTCAACGAAATGAACTTGGGTTTATTGAATTCAAATAAAATTTGATGTCTTTGATACTTTTAAGAAATGAAAATATTTGGTTGAGAATGAGACAAGAAATAAGTTGAAGCTTCTCATGTCAAATAATGAAGGTGAATAATAAAACAAGTATTTTTTATAGTTACAATTCATACCATATGATTCATAGACAAAAGATGGTTCCAAGAACACCAAAAGAAAATGGTGTGTCAAAAAGGATGAATAGGACAATCATAGAACACACAAGGGGTATGAAATTGCACACAGGATTGGCATTATCATTTTGGGTAGATGTGGTGGATACAATTTTTTACTTAATAAAAAATTCCTTCAAGTTCTTTGAATGGTGGTATTCTATAAGAGGCATGGAAAAGTAAATTGTTAAACTGCTCATTTTTGTAAACTTTTGGTTGTGAATTTTTCCATATTGATATAGAAAATAGAACAAATCTTGATGCAAAATCCAATAAGTCTACTTTTATTGGATATAGAGTTAATGATTTTGGTTATTGCTTATGAGATTATAAAAAAATCATTAGGAATAGAGATTTTATATTCAATGAGAAGGTCATGTAAAAAGATCAATTGCAAGGTAAGAAATAGGAAATGATAAACAAAAAATATATAGTGCTTGATGTAATAACAAAAAATATAGTTCCAAATGTGCCCAAAAATAAAAATGTTGAAAAAAAAAGAACACCAATAGGTACCTCAAACTCCTATAAGAAGATTTATCAAGTTAAGTAGACCCCTTGAATGATTCTCTCCTTCATTGTATTATGTATTTTTGACTAATTTTGGTCAACTAGAAAGTTATGAAGAAGTAATCTAGGTAGAAACTAGAAAGAAGTGGGAGCAAGGAATGAAAGAGGAAATGAACTCTTTGGTACAAAACCAAACTTGAGACTTGGTTTAGTTTCTTGAAGGTAAAGGAGAATATTGGAAAAAATGGGTTTACAAGATGAAGGAAGAAGATTGAGGAAAAATGAGGTACAAGGATAGACTTGTTGTAAAGGGATTTTCTTAGAAAAAAGGCATAAAATTTGATGAAATATTTTCTCTTATTATTAAAATTACTTCATTTAAAACTATTTTAAATTTAGTGGTACTATAGGATCTACATCTTGAAAAAATAGATGTAAAGACAACTTTTCTTAGTAGTGATTTGGAGGAAGAGATTTCTATGCAGTAACCACTAGGGTATGAGGTCAAAGGGAAGGGGAACTTAGTGTGTACATTGAAGAAGAGCTTGTATGGAATAAATCAAGCTCCAAGGTGGTGGTATTTAAAATATGACAGGCTTATGATAGAACAAGGTTACAATATATGTCATTTGCATTGTGTTTTTTCAAGAGATTAGATAATGGTAATTAAAGTATCTTGTTATTGTATGTAGATGACACGCCTGTTGCAAGGTCTAACATGTATGATGTAAGTGTACTCAAAATAAAATTATCCAATTCATTTATGATGAAGGATTTGGGCATTGCAAAGAAAATCCATGTTGTGAGAATAATAAGAGATGGGGTAAATCACAAATTAACAATGTATCAAAGTGAGTACATAGAGAAGGTGTTGAAAATATGTCAAATGAAAGATGAAATATTTGTTTTTACACCTTTGCCCAACCATTTAAAATTTACAAAGGAGATGTTTCCCAAGACACAAGAGATGATAGACTACATATACAAGGTTTCATACTCATCAACAATTGTTAGGTTGATGTATTTCATGGTTTGCACAAGGTCGAATATTACACATATAGTGAGAGTTTTGAGAGGTTATATAAAAATATAGGAAAAGAGAATTAGAACATAATAAAGTGGATTCTCAAGTATTTGACAGGTAATACTATCCAGACATTCTTTTTTTGATGTTCCAACTCTAATCTATAGAGATATGTTGATTCAAATATGGTAGGTGATATAAATAGTAGGAATATGATAGGGTGTGTTTTTACTATAGGTGAAACAAAGGTAAGTTTTATTTAAAGATTGTCGAAGGTTGTTACACTTTCAACAATAGAAGAAGAGTAAGTTGCTATTATAAAGGCTATTAAAAATATGATTTGGTTACAAAGGTTTATGGAGGAATTGGAAAAGAAAGAGGATTGCAAGTTACATCTAGTTATACCTAGAGTGTCATTAATCTTGAAAAGAACTTAGCCCTTCATTCTAAGACTAAACATACCCATCTTAGGTATCATTTCTTACAATCAATTTTAGAAGATGGATAGTTGAAGGTGGAAAAGATACACACAAGAAAAAATATTGAAAACATGCTAAAAAAGGTAGTAACTTGGGAGAAACTAATTTACTTCTTAGTTTTAGTTGGAATTCAAGGATGATGGTGCAAATGAAAAACTTTCCATGTCCAGAGTTAGATCCTAGTCCAATAAGTGAAATAGTGATGTGGATGATTTAATCAATCTCAAAGTGATATATTTTTGGTGGATCCTAATTATCTTCCTAGAGTTGTTGTGATCTGTCTCTAAGTGGGAGATTGATAGTTATGGATCTTGATATTATTGGTTAATATTTAATAGTATGTTTACATTTGTAAAATTCATTGAAGAAAACACCAAATTCTTCAACGAAAAGAAGTAGTCCCACCAGTTGTGCCAGAAACTGTTGTCACATGAAATTGCACTCTGTTGAGCACATAGCTCAACATTCTAATGACACAATGGAAATGACCTCAAGGTGTGGGACCTTTGTTCATATGAGGTCGAATCTCCAAAGAAGGTTGACTTACTTTTCAATCTTAGTGCAATGTGCTGGTCCAACCCAAAACATGAAAACCTACCACTAACAACTCACAAGGAAAAGAGGAGATGGAGGTGATACACCAAGATGGAAAGGTCGCTTCTTCATAACCAAGATTGCATAGTACATCAAGGAAGGGGACCAAAGGACTCACACAACTCTCTATTTGGTTGACTTTCAATGGAAAAATTGGAGGTTAGGATTTGAAAAAGTGCTAGAAGGAAAGAGGGTTTCACAACCAACAATTGTAAATAATTTAACACAACATACATGCATGAAAAATACAAACAAACACTCAGACATGAAGGTAATGGAATATTAAATTTACATAAAAGAGGAAAGAACCAACAAAAATGATCAACTTCATTAATGTTGAAGAAAGGTAAGAGGTAAAGAGGAAGCCTGAAGGCCAAAACCCGAAACCCAACACTTAGTCATATTTTGGGATCAAGGCATTGGTGAGGAGAAAAATGGAAGAAGGGAAAATGTTCAAAGAATTAAGAGGTCGAACCTTGGACCATTGGAGGTCAAATTTCAAGAGGAAGGCTTACCTTCAAAAGTTGGAGGTAAGGAGGATGCCAAAGCCCCGAAGCATGAAAACATGATAGTCATTTTTTGAAAGGAAGCTATCAGGGAGACAAGAAGAAGTTAAAGGGGAAGGCCGATGGCTGGAACCTGAAAGGCAAGATGAAGAATGACGAAAAATGGAGGAAGACTGACCTTTAGAGATTGGAGGGAAGACTTACCTCTTACCTTTGAAGGTAAAAGGTAAGATGCAGAGGGAAGGCCAAAATTTGAAGGCCCACGAAGAAAGAAAGAAAATGGAAGAAGAGAGGGAATCAGTAAGGGGTAAAGGGTAAGGTGGAAGGATGATACCCAACACACTTAGAGGAAAAAGGAAGGAAAAGAAGAAGGAGAAAGAGCGATGAAGAAAACATGAAGGTAAGCAACTAAGAAACAACACGAAAACTTGAAATTCTTGGACTTAGCAAAATTTAGGAAACTTCAAGGAGAAACTCATGCAAGATGGCCCATGGGGAATCTCTCAGATTAGATATTAGTGATGGGACATCAAAGGGGGGCATGAAATGTCACTAGGAATCTAGGATCTAAATCATATCTTTCTCGACATTAAATTAGAGAGGAACCAAAAATGATCACACAAGGCCACTTGGATACAATCCTTAATGGAAGAGCTAGAATGGTAGATCAAGGTTTTAGTCCTTTTTTTAGTTTGTGGGGTTGGTTTGATTGATTAAGACTTAAGTTAATTTGATTGTACAAATGTAAAAATAGGTAAACTATGGATTTATAAAAAGCTGATGGAAATATGAAAAGTTACAAAACTAAAACACTGAAAGGGATGATAAAGAAGTAGAGTATAGAGATAGCAGAACTTGGCATTCAAATTTGGATTAAAATAGGATTTTCAAGGGCATGGGTGCCCTAGATTGGGAAGTGTTACTTTTTAGAATCTCAAAACAAGTCTTAGTAAGTGTCAGTCTATAGGTTCTTCCTTCTCGATTTTAGCTTTGAAACTTTTTCTATTTATAAATTTAATTCTCCTTACCCTAATTAGATGAAATGTTAGGCTTGAATTCTTGATATTGCAATTTGGTCTTCAATCTTCTCCCAAATTTTCTTTTGATATACCACTTGCACACAAGAGAGAAAAAAAGGGTTGTGCCATATAGGGCCTTTCCTAATTGTTAGAATTAGCTATGGCTTCCAAGATCTTGAGACCAAATGGAAAGCACAAAAATAGAGAATAGAATGTGACAAGAATAAATTGTATTCTTATCAATATGATTCAATGATATGATTATGATGTTCAATGTAGTAGATACCCCTTGGTTATATAGCCAAGGTGAGATACAAGATGTCATAGGATTATGACAAGTGTCTTAATCATATGACATGAGATAACTAATCACACTTACCTAGGTTCACAGGTTTTACAAGTCAAAAGATAAGATAACAACTAATGACAACTAACACCTTCTAGAAATATTCCTTCCTAGGACCTAAGTAAACTTAACTAACATGAAAATAAGTCCCCTAGTAATGAATTAACTAGGTACAAGACTTTATTCACACCATCAAACCCCCTTAAGTGCAACTTAGGGAGTAGAAGATTATTATGCAAATGACACAAAGATGATGATGGGTCCTAACTACTAGTCCATGTTAGGTACCCATTTACATACAATGCAAATGAAATCTCTCACAAATGGAGAAAAGGAGAAAAGGAGAAAACATAGAGGGATAAAACTCGTGCCCAAAAGAGAGAAAAGATACAAAATAGAAATTCTCTCAATGAAGAATGAGAAGGCCAAAACCCAATGTGAGGAAAAAGACCCCCCATAAGAGAGAATAAGAAGAGAGACAAGGCATCCCCCCTCAATGTTGAGTCTCCTGCAATGATGGTAGAATCTCGACATTGAATTTTGAAGATGATCCAAAAGCATCGAACAACATTCCTCTCCTTAGGAAGAAACAAAACCATGGATGTATGCAGGATGCCAGGAATATGGATGATGTATGATATCTCTGAAGCATGCTCAAGTGTCTCCATGTCAATGTCGAAACTTTTCACACTCTAAACATGCATTCTAGGCCACACTATTGAAGAGGAAAATCTAGAATCTAGTAGAGATGAATGTAGAACAAGATCCAAAGATAAAGATATCCCCTTAGAAGACAAAGAAGCATCCTCAAAATGTTGTCCAAAAGTATCCACAATCATGCCAATTTGTGAAGAATGATCATGTAGATAATGAACAAGAGGGTTAGAGTGTTCCCTCACCACAACTAAAGAAGGAGCATCTTCATCAAAGAGAAGATGAATGTTATCAATGGTGTCCCCAAAATTTGCAATATGAGACTCCACAAACAAGTCTGAAATACCTATTAAGAAGCCATCCAAAGTAGCCATATCTGGAAGACAATCAGGATCCTACTGTATTGAATCAGAAGAAGCCATACCTATAGCAACACAAGCATCATCAACTGCATTAGTAGATGGATAAGTTGAAATGCATAACTCAAGAATTGGATCTGATGTGAGAACTCCCAAGTTCAAAAACCCAAATGTCTCTTCTGAATTATGGTTGTGATCAATAGCTGAAGGAACAATGTCAACATCAGAAGCAAAATCTACAAAGGTATACAACCAAGATGAATGATCAACCACCCCAGTAGCAATGATCTCTCGACTCTCCAAGTCTCGAATGATTATTGAATCATGTGTGAACTCCATAGTTCTCCCATCTCCACCATGTGTAAACTAATATATGGAAATAAGATTGTTCATCAAATGAGGAACACAAAAGATATCCTAAAAAGTGTTGTCCCCAAAACTAATAGATCCCTTACTAATTACACTCATGTTTGTATTTTTTCCCATCAAGATAGGAGACATAGTACAAGGCTAAAATGAAGAGAAGATAGAATGTGAAGATGCCATATGATGTGATGCTCCTGAATATAGAATCCATCTCCTTGATCCTGGACCTAAAAAAGTATAGAGAGCTTATCCTTGATTTCTTGATGTAGATGCTTGACCTTTTTCCTCTTTAGACTATTTTGAATAAGATGATTTAGACATTCTAGAAGGAAAATCAATTTGATTCTTTTTGAGAAGATTTTTCAACTCATCACTATCCTTCTTGTAAAAATAGTGTTCATCATGTCCATCCTTCTTGCAATATGCACAAAAGGCCTCTCCTTCTTTGATGTTTCTCCTTTAGATTGAGAGAATTCTAAGTCTTTATGTGGCTTGTTCTTTTTATTATTTTTCTTCTTATCAAGATTCCCTGATTCTTTCTGTACCTTTAACTCAATTGCCACCAATTCTTGTGACTTGGAAGACTTAATTAGACCCATGTTCATTAACTTAGCTTCCTCTTGGATTAGGAGATTCGTAAAGTCATCAAACTTAGGATAAACATATGATGCTCCCATAGAAATTCGATGGGTATGAAAGCAAAAATATACTGAATACTCAAGACCAAGCTTGGATAACACATTCAGAATCAACTATAAATCTTCTTTATTAATGTTGCATTCCTTCAAATGTGTTCTTAATTGCTTGATTTTGGAGATGTAGTCTTAGATGTCATCAAAAAATTTTGGAGCAAGATTCATCAAATCATTATCAATCTAATATCCCCTAATATTATTTGTTTTACCATACAATTGTTCAAAAGTCTCCCAAGCCTCTTTAGGTGTTTTACATGATTCAATATGAAATTGTAAATCAAATGAGACTAATGAACATATGCATCCAAGTGTTTTCTCACAATTAATCTCCCATATTTCCAATTCATTAACATTAATAGGTTGAGAAATGGTTTCCTTTAGATAGCCTATTAGACCTTTCCTCATGAGATAGTTCCATACTGATTTTCTCCATGTAGCATAATTATGTGGAGTTAGGAGTTCAATTTGAGCTTTTCCCATTGCAAGAACAAAAACTAGGCAAAATAATGCAATCAACCAATCCAAGATTACTACCCCAAGCATTATATGATTTGGCACTTTATATTTGTGCATTTATTGTTGCCACTTGCCAAAAATAATGAAGTGGACTTTGATCTTCGTGCTTACAGATGCCAAAAGGGGCCATTGAATCAAGTACAATTTTTGGTAGAAAATGAGATCAATATGATCATACCATTGAAAATTACACAAAAAATCACACACTTTCGAAAAAAACTAGACCTAAAAATGTTATCGTAGGAGCAAGATATGAGCTCTTAAAGTTCTCAAAATGAGGATGAAGTAGCAACACCTATGAGAATCTGTAATTTCTAGAAATTTACTAGACACCAAAACCAAATTCTAATTGCACCACTATGAAGAGTGTGAAATTATATCCCAAATTAAAAAAACCACTGAAAAAGGAGCTCGTATGACTGAGATATGAGCCTCTAAAGTTCACCTACAAAATCAAAAAGCTCAATGGAAGGGGGTCCAAAAATTTCAAATAGTTGTTGACTTCAATGATGACGTGTTGCTGATGCAAGCAATTCATTGGCTTGAATTTGATGGTTTCCTGCCCATCAGGAGAAAAATTGCCCCCCTTCCTGGAATATTTTTATGCTAATGGAATATCTTTCTGGTTGCCTAATTTTGAGATTCCTATCGAATTTTGTGGATTTTTTCTCCCAGACCGATATTTATTCTTCCACCAATTTTATTGGTTTCGTTATATTAAATGAACCCACCATTGAATGGAGGGCATGTGGTCAAAGGGGTCGGGCAAGTAGAGCACTGCCACTTGGCAACAAAGTGTTGGCTAGGTATAGTATTGGTACACAAAGTACCTACAATTGCAGGTACTATCTGCATATGTAGACTTGCCCTTTTTTTACTTTTATTTTTGAATAAAACTTTAAAAAAAATCAATTGATACTATATAATTTCTAGAAGTTTTTTCAAAAGTAAATAAAATATTTTTATTTTCTGAAATCGTACCATCTGGCATTTAATTATGATGACCCTGGCATGACTCTCTAGGATTTTTTTTTTGCCTCACTAGACAACTGATATGATTTGGACAAATTGACAATTGATATTAGGGTTTTTAGCCCTTCTGGACATGATGGCAAGGTCAACTTTGATCCAAAATGCTCCAAAAATGTAGCTACCTTCTAGATATGGCAACCACTCTTCAGCTTCAAACCCTCATAGATTTGGCCTCATATGTTCGATTTAGATGAAACAAAAGGAAAAATAAGCTTTCTCAAACACTCTAGACGTAATGGAAAGCTTATATTTGCACCAACAAGCTCTGATTTTAACCTACAATAAAGAGTCAAAAAAGGAACCCCTCAAATCTAGTATTTCATTCAAGCTTTTTTGATTCTCCAGATCATCATACGATGCAAGAGAAGAGCATACTCAAATTTTCAAGATTTACCACCTCTCTTTAAGAAAATACTATCCAATGGCACCCAACCCACTCTGATACCATGTTAGAATTGGCTATGGCTTCCAAGATCTTGAGACCAAATGGAAAGAACAAAAAGAGAGAATAGAATGTGACAAGAATTCTTATCAATATGATTCAATGATATGATTGTGATGCTCAATGTAGTAGAGACCCCTTGGTTATATAGCCAAGGTGAGATACAAGATGTCATAGGATTATGACAAGTGTCTTAATCATATGACATGAGACAAATAATCACACTTACCTAGGTTCACATGTGTTACAAGTCAAAAGATAAGATAACAACTAATGACAACTAATACCTTCTAAAAAGATTCCTTCCTAGGATCTAAGTAAACTTAACTAACATGTAAATAAGTCCCCTAGTAATGAATTAACTAGGTACAAGAGTTTATTTAGACCAACACTAATTAAAGCCCCATTTTGGTGTTTCCACCTCCACAATGGCTATGATGATGTAAAGAGTGCTTACCCTCAGTTCAGTAGAGACAAATAGATAAAAACAAGTGATAAATTGACAAGTTAGCTTACCACTTTATATCTAACCTCCTTGACGGACTAAAGTAATGGGCATATCTCATGCGAGGAAGATTATCTTGTTGATGGATAGTCATCCAAGTGTTATTACTCACAAAACAAATGATGATAAAACATGAACATCTCAATCATAAGCCTGATGCATTGCTAACATGAAAATTGATTGAAATAATGTTGTAATAATGCTTCTTATTCTACTCTTGGCTACTTTTATTATGCTCAATTTAGAATTCTAATTGCTAGATGTTTAAGTGATGAAAATGACTAACATATTTATATTTAGGAATACTTAGTAAAGTACCAACTACATGAAACCCCATATAATATCATCTCAGTAGAAGGATCATATATGGGCAATGAGTGCATGGAAGAATGTAGATGTTGAATTTTTAGGGAGTAAACAAGCAATACATTTAAAAATTATAGAAATTAAGGAACTATTTGACACCTTCAATGACCTCTTAGGATTACAATGATGTGTAAACTATCAAGGTATTATAAACTCCAATAAAGAATAATTATTCTTTATAGGTAATAAAAAGATAGTAAGCATACCTCTAGGTACTGATATAAGTAAAACATATGTGGAGGAAGTATCCCAAGATGACTTTGAGGAAGATTATAAAGTGATATATTCTCTAGGGAAACTTTCCAAACCTAAAAATTTTTAGGAACCAAACTTACAAGGATTAATCTACATTAATATTAGTAATGAAAGTATAGACAATGAGGATGTAGTTCACACATGGCTAAGGGATGAACCAAAGTTACAATCAAGGAAATTAATAGGAATTAGGATTTTTTTTTTCTATGAATGGGTTATAAAGAATCATATTGCATTCTAAAACAATACATATGGTTCACCACAAATAGTATAAACCCCATCCACTTCACACACACACGCTAAATTTTAAAGTTCATGAAAATTGAACCACATATCACATGGATTATTCAATATCAAACTACATAGATACTTAAGAGTAGGAAACCTAATAGTATATATAGAAAATATGGAAAGAGTATTCATCAAAGAATAATTTAGATTAGAAGAATTAAAACATAAATTAATTTATAGTACCACAATATGATAGAATAAACACAAGTATAATATCCCTATATGGCTATCCATAAGTAATCTAATTCAAAAAAGATATCTACCTAAATAAAGATAATATATATAGATTCATAAGTATGATAACACTATGAAACTTTAGGATGATTTGAACATGTGCTATAAATATCAGAACAATATAAGGAATATAATACGAGACTATAAACACAAATGTTAAGACTATAAACATAAATGTTCTATTAGACAATAATACCATTTGTGTAGATATGGTATATCTAGCAAGAGAAGTGAGTAGGGATGAAAAATTGGGAGGAATTCTAGAAATATTTTTTTACATATTCCCATTCTTTGATCCCAACCAAATCATCCACAAAGCACTTCAAAGCATAAAAGAGATCAAATTTCTACCCATGGAAGATAGAAAAACATAATCAAAACCAAACAAAAAATATTTATATGACCAAATAAAGAGGGAATATGGAAAATAATAGATTTGATAGACACAAATGAGAAATATTTAGAGAATTTGTGCTATAAAATACAACAAAATTGAATGGAAGAAGAACCATAAATACCCAATTGGGATATAGAAGGAAGGAGAAAGAATGATAGCATAAAAAATTTAAGCCAAAAAATAAATACCATAACCACTCATTAAAGATAAGAGAATAAAACATAGAAAACAAGGGCAACCCTAGGTACATTTGAAAAAAATGGGGATTACTTAGAAAAAAGTGATCATGCAAGTTGCCAAGATTTTAACAGAATATGAAGAATTATTTCTCCATGTAAATTTTATAAAATTAAAATTAATTATGGAATAAGTAGAGTGATGAAAATCTAGAACTCAAATAAGGTGTGAAGCCTCATAATAAGAGACAATACAATATAAACCCTAATATGAAAAAAAGAGGTTAAAATAAAAATCTATAAAATGCTAGCATCAAGAATAATAAAACTAGTGGATAATATAAAGTGGGTCAATGTTATGGTAGTACACAAAAAAGAAGATCAGTGATATTAGAATATGTGTAGATTTCAAAGAATTAAATAAAGCTTACATCCATGATCCTTTTTCTACACTATTTATAAAAGAAGTTCTTGAATCTATTGCCAAAAGGGAAGCATAGTTATTCAATGATACATTTTTTTGACATCACTAAGATAATATTTAGGAGGAAGATCAACCAAAAACTACATTTACAACAAAATAGGGATCACTCATGCACATAGTAATTCCCTTTGGCTTCAATAATACACTTGCAGTATTTAGCCACATTATGGTCAATACATTTAAATATTTATTCATGACTTCCTAGAATTCTACCTAGATGTTTGGATAGTCTATGGGTTACTAAAAGACCATGTCCAAGCACTTCAACTAATGTTAGAGTGATGTGAAAAAAATCAATTTGAATCTAAATAAATGTGTCTTTGTAGTGTCATTTTTCACACTACTAGGGTATGTCATATGTAAAGAGGGACTCATAGTGGACCCCTCATTATGAACATACCATCACCTAAAATAATTTTTTAGAAGTAATTTTTTTTTTTGATTTATACTAGTTATCATAGAAAATTTATTATAATTGATGTCATAATTTTAGCTCCAATAGAAGAGGTATTAAAAAAGAAAATAAGATAATCACTTAGACGAACCCATGCCAACAAAATTTTGATACACTAAAATAAAAAATAGTAGAAGCACATATCTTAATATTTATATATTTCACTATACCATTCCATGATCATTTAGATGCTTCAAGGAATACAATAGGATTAGCCATAGCTCAATTAAGAGTAAGAAAATACCATTCAATGTATTTTTCTAGATACAAACTATCCTAAGTAGAAAAGAATTACACTACAATAGAATAATAAGAATTAGCAATAATATATTCCCTACACAAATTTAGAAACTACCTACTCTCCACTCCATTTATATTCTACATAGATCACAAACCATTAAAATACCTACTCAAGATGGTAGTCCCACATGGAAAAATATGTAGATGATACCTATTTTGAATTCAATATCATGGTAAAAAAAGGAAAAGCAAATCAAGGCTTTGATTACCTCTCAAGAATTGACACAAGAGAACCAAAAACTATAGAAAAAGGAAAGGTCCTTTTATAGTCCACGATATCAAGCAGTTTGTTTTTGGGTCTACAGATGGCTTACAATATATGGGACTCCTCGTACTCCCAATATGAGGGAGGCACCTAACTCGTGCTCCACAATACGAGTAGAAGAAAACCTACTTGGTACAAAATTATTTAGCGTAACTATGATAGAAAAAGAATTTAAGGAAATAACACACCTACTCTCATAAATATAATTTCCTAACAATCTCTCACCAAGTAAGAAACATACACTTTTTATGGAGATATCCACCCTATATATTAGTTGAAGAATAACTACATAGGATTGGAAGAGATGACATCATCTGAATGGTATTATTTGAACATGAGTGATAAAACTACTCTAAAAATAACATAAAGTAATCTCTAAAGGACATAACTTAGAAGATGTATATAAAGAAAAGTATTCTTTTAGAACTATGGTGACCTACATTATTCTTGGATTCTAGTTGATACACCAGTCAATGTGATGTATGCTAAAGGGTACGAGAACCTATTGTAAGAGATGAAATTCATTTAAAAATTAGCTAGTTCTAGCTTAGGTACCTTTTGAGAAGTGGGCCATAGATTTTATTAGACCAATTGAGCCACCAACAAAGAGATCACAAGCTAGATTTATCATCACTAGGGTCAAATATCTCACAAAATAGGTCAAGGTTGAGCCAACTAAGGATTTTATTGCTAAAACCACTATAATGTTTATTTATAATAATATTATAACAACATTTGGTTTCCCATTAAGTATCACCAGTGATTAAGGAAAATAATTAATGCATAAAATTATTGAAGAGTTGATGAGTAATTTGATCACTCATAAAAAAATAACTTCATACCATCCACATGTAATAGAGCCTATGAAGCTTTAAAAAAATATAGGTACTATACTAGCAAATATGTGTAGTGGAAACACATTAAATTTGGATGTCAAGATTCATGCAATACTATGGGCTTATAGGACCACCTACAAAAGAGAAATTAAATTTACTCCCTTTGAGTTAGAGTGTGGACTTGATTCTAGTCTACCAATGAGCTTCGTAATACCCAATCTACCTACCACACTTACTCTATAGTTGAATGAAAGGAGTATATTTAAGAAAAGGATACATGAATAAAGACCTAACCAAATTATATGAGAATAGAATATTAGCCAGCTATAAAAATATTAGAACACACACAAAAAATATTGGCACTATAGGAATGTAAGGCACAAAAATTTTCTTGGAAGTGACCTAGTTATACTTTACGATAAAAAAAGAAATAAGGGAATATCAAATTAATATGGCTATGGCTATATCATATTGACAAAATGCATCTCTCAAATGTGGTAATACTTAAACAATTAAAAGGTAGATTATTAGTTGAATATGTCAACAACGAAAAATTAGAACTCTACCATTAGGCCACTTAATTAAAAATTGAATTTTATATCATATGAACCTTATAAACCAATACCATATCAAATGAATCATTTAAAAATCCAAAGAAAAGAAAAATACCATAAAATAGTGGGAAAAAATAGAATAGATAAATGTAATAAATGTAAATACCACCATTGATAAAAGAAGACCAAGCCACTAAAAAAAGACTACTTATGTAAAATTGTTGAGTTATTGAGAAAAATTGTGCATAACACTTCAAAATGTTTCCCCATAATATTTGGAAAATCTTATTCTAGTAGATATCTCATAGAAGCCATGATCTATGTATAAGAAGTTCCCATATAAGGTGATGGAGGTAGACCTTGGTGGTACATTTTCAAATGTACTAGCTAATGTGATATACACCAAATATTTGTGAAAGTATATTCAAACATGACTCATAGATATTAACCCACAACTTTCAAACCACTCCAAAAATGCTACTACAACCTAGAAAACCATAATATTTACTACAACACTAGCAAATTGGAAAAACAAGCTAGATGTATTGAATGACCTTCCATTTTTTTAAAAGAGGAAGGGTGGACAAAGATCATTCTTAGCTAGATCCATGATCAATACATGTATCTATAAATATCATGCATAATTATAAAGGAATCCATTTAGGCTCTGATGGGGTTGAATGCAAAAGATAAGGTACCTTCTAAAAGGGGCATAATGAATGAAAAATTCACTAAGTTGATTGGTGAAACCTATGATGGAATAATCATGGATGTGAAAAAATAATAAACCTTGTGGTCTATTATGCTAGTAATGGCATAGCATATTAAATATAACTACACCAAATTTATGAGGATTCAATAATTTAGTGACCCATATTTATACAACACATCAAATGGTAGTGGAGGGAAAAGACATAGAATAATGATTTTTTTGCAAGAGTAGATGTTGGATAATATTCAATACTTAATGAATTCCCACTATAAATTTAGGTATGGAACCTTAATTATTTTCCCTATCTTTTATTTCATGCATGCATTTTTGGATTAAAAACAAAAAAACAAAAAAAGATAGTGGTCACTTAGATCAATGACCATGTCCTAGTTTTCAAAGATGCAATCTCCTTCACAATATTGTATTGTGGTTTCTTCAAATTGCTTAAAAAAATGTAGTCTAGAACAAATATCCTATGACATGGTATATAAATACATTAAGGATGGTATGTTCCTAGTATATAAAGACTACACTTCAATGGAAGAAATTAAACTCGAGGTTTCATGGAAACCCCAAATTCTACACGAAATTAGTAGTGAATTGATAAATTCCTATGTTGCAACACTACTAAAGATACCAAAGGACTCTAATATGGCTAAGTTCAAAAAATATATAGAATTCATGGATAAAATCAACAAAAAATAATTATAAGACCATATTGGTAATACATAAAAAATTATATGCAAAGTGGTCCATTCCAAAATCCCACCATCAAAACAAGCAACACCCATACCACAAATCAAAAGATCTAAGAGGTTGCACATGGGGTCCCTAGGTTTAAAATAAAGTATCCCAAACAATAAGAGGAACAAGTCCAATCGGGAATTTTTTTTATTTTCCAACAACCCTATTGAAGGAGACAACGCAAGAGGAATCATTAGTTAAGGAAGCCCCTAAAGCACTCCCATAGTTTAGTGTTAAGGGAAGAATAAAAAAAAAGTAATACAATAAAAAATAATACAACTATTAGATACATAGTTTTAGGAGGAAAGTGGAAAAGGAAAAGAACTAGTAAAGAGAAGAATTAGAGCAAGAAAAACATCACTAAACAAAGAACAAACATACAAAGAAGCTATTATGGATGTATACCTTCTAACTAGTGCCTTGAATAAGAAAGGTATTATTTAGAAAATGACACAAATGTACACCCAAGTGGGCCAAAAAAACAAGGAAATAATCAAAGATGCAATCATAAAATACATTGTGGCCTCCTCTACAACCCTAGAGAGTATAAAAAAGAATTTCTTAGAAGAGATATTATGATAAACCTACAATAGTGAGTTCCAAACTTGGGACATTAAAGGGGTGAAAAGTAGGAAACACCTTCATTTAAAGATATTATTTTATTGATTTAGAAATGTAATAAAATAATATCTCTGAACATAGGCAATATTCAAATGAAGACATTAGTTTATTTTAGTAAAAATAGTATATTGACATGAATTTTTTAAAATGTTTTGGATAGATACAATGATATTTGATTGAAATAATCTATGAACAAAGGTACCTTCATATGAAGGTCTCACCTTTGTTTTAAGGTTCCCTTTTTTTAAGGACCTTTGAATAAAGGTCTATGATGGTCTCTCACATTGTGTGTCTCAATTTTTCTTCAAAAATTTTAGTTTCAAACCTCCATTTGGACCTTCAAACATAGTCAACTTGATAAGATAATTTTCAAGATCATAGCGCTTGAAATAATCTTTCCAAAAATTAAAATTTTGAATCTATTTAATTTTATTATTATATTTATTTTCTATTTTTCAATGAACATAGATTTATCAGTGATTATCAATGTATATGTTCAACACTTATGGAAAAATAGTATTTAATAAACTAAAAAATTAAAAAATATATTTAAACACTAGGTATTTTAATGTTCTTTTTTCAAAAACAAAAATGTCAATTTGGACACATACAAAAAAATAATGTTGTATGGTATAAACCTATGTATAAATTATAAACAATCTCACTTCACAAATTAATAATAAAAATATATTTAACATAAGATTATGAAAAAATATCTACACAATAGATATAGATGTTATAAATTATATTTAAAATTATATAGGTTTATCATGCTTCTATAAAAAGAAGTTATGTTGTATGGAATAAATGTCACTTTTTAAATTTATATAGTTAAACTGTACAAAATAAGTTATTAAAAGTTACATAAAAAATCATAAACTATTTCTTAAAATATTTTAAAATACATTTAAAATCCACACAAAATCTATTAAATCACTAGTTCACATCATCTTCAAATTCTTAATGGTTTATTTTCTACAAGTGTCCAAAAGTGAAAATCTAGTTAAAAATGTTGATTTTAATATCCCACTTTGACCAAAAAGTGGGACACACCATTGTGGGATCACCAACAACTTTAACCAAATAAAAAGGGAAGAAATAGTACAAATTGATAAGAGATTAGAAAAAAAGTGTTGAAAGAAGTCACTTTAGGCCTATTTATTGAACAACAACATTTAAGGCTAAAACAATTGTGGGAAAAGGAGCTTTGATCTAAATGAAGGTAGACATATTAATGATGTAAAATATACAAGATGAGAAAAGGATTATGAAAAAAACCATTGCACTTACAAAACAAGCTTATACATAACATTGTTAGGAGAGGAAAATAAGGCTCAACAAGTAAAAGACAAAGTTACTAATAGCCCCCATAAAGAAGAAGAAATATAGAAAGAAGTCCTAGAGAAACCAATATAACTAGATAGGGTTATAACATAAGCCTCCACCTCACCCATGCAACACATAAAAGAATTACTTAGAAAATTAAAATAAAACCAATAAACACATTGCAACTACTACAACTACCTCTATATTGCACACATGTAGACCTCCCAATCATATCTCCCATATAAAATCTTTATTTTGATGACATGTTCCATAACACAAAAAGAAATGAGATACTGAAGAAACATATCCAGGATGTAGAATAAATAGAGACATCAATCAACACTATTCAAGAAAAACTACCTTAGGCTTAGAGGGATACAATCCTACCATTATGGCAATAATTGAAGAATCTTTGAAAAATATTGATAATATAGCTGGAGAGAAAATAAAATATAATTAAGACTAGAGCATTAGAGGAGATGGAAAATAAAAGGATGGAGGAGATAAAGAAAAAGTGTGCAACAACTCATACCAACTTAGACACCCAAATCAACAATCTCTCTAGACTATTGCTAGTGATATTAACACACTCTACCAATTCTATTTAGAATTGTAGCACCCCTCCGGTTTGCTATGTTGTTAGACATTGTTTTTATTTTGACAGACTTAGTCATCTTGTTATTGTTTTAAGATCGCTGACATTAGAGTGATGTTGATGCTATATTGTGATGTGATGATACTTTATGTGGTTGCTTATGATTTATGTTATGCTTATGGATTAGCGTAGTTGCTATTTGATAATATTGATGTACAATCATATGATGAATTATGGATGCTTTGTTCTTGTCATTCTTGTGTGACTGTATTGGTTAAGGGGATGGGATTACATCACTCGCTTGCAAGCGCCCTGTGATTTCACAATTTCTCTTCACAGTGTGACTGTTATGATTTTTATACATGTACGACATTCGTCTTGGTTGCGAGAATGCAAGTACAGGACATCATCTCCACCTGGCTTCATAGATCTGAGCGTGTCCATTTTCCCAACAGTATTGTTGATTGGGAGATAGTAATAGGGTTTTCTTGTCAAACCACAACCCCAGTCATAGTGTGTCATCAATTTGTGTCTTGTTTGTTGCTAAGTCATGTCATCTTTGATGTTTTGATAATTTATTATTGGTGGGAATTATATGTGAAAATTAATGTTAAGTGGTTGTAAATGTTAATTTATGTATTTTAGATTAAAATTGTTATTTAATTTAATTAATTTTATTTTATTCAATTAGTAAGGTAATTTAATCTATTGATGAAATTTATCTTATTAAATGGATAAATTAATTAATTAAATTAAAGTTGTTGATTAAATAAATTAAATAATTAAAGTTGTTTTGTAAAGTGCATAGGTTAAGTGATTTAAATTTATTTGAAAATTAAATTGTGTTTTAGATTATTTAAAAGAAAAAATAAATTTTGAATGAAAAAGAGGAAATAACTATGGTGGTTGAAAGAGATATTTGAAAAACTTTGACTAAGTGTTGAGGAAATTAAGGGGAGGACATTTTTTTTTGGAAAATTTGGTTGTTAAAAATGGAGGAAGGTTTTGCTCTGTAATTTTACATTTTGGTTTGGAAGTGGAGATATTGGAAGAGGTTTTGGAAGATTGGAGTTTGCAGGGAAGCTCAACTTCAGATTTTATTTCTTCAGACTTCAAAAAAGAGGTTTTTAATTGCTTTATTGTTTAGAAGTTTTGATTTTAAATTCTAAATGGATGTCTGTAAAACTTGTGAATTTTTGAAAAATCTCTGTAGAAAAAATTGAGAAATTCTTAGATCCTCTGTAGGGAAATGAATTTAGAATAGGAAATTCAAAATGAAAACAACAGAAGAAATTATAAAAGATCTGTGATTAAATTCCAATAAACTAAAATCCTCTGATGAAATTATGAAAATTAAACTTCTAGTAAACTAGAAAATCTTCTTCTATAAATCTGAGTTATTTTTATTTAATTTCGTATAAATTTATATATATATATATATATATATATATATATATATCCATGATTGTATATATATATATACATATAATATATATGTGCATATGCTACAAAGAATTCCTATAAGAATTTTTATTAATTTTTTTTTGTCAAAATTCATTTGGAAATTTCTAGAAATTTGTCGTACGGTGAAATTGGCAAAACAGGGTAAGTATTTTGTTTATAAAAAAAAAATCGTATGTGTGGGGGGGCGCAGCTGTGGCTACCACAACCACACCCATGGAGGGTGCACTGCTATGACAACACTCCCCACATACTGTGGGGGAAGCGCTTCCACAGGCAGTGCAACCTCCATAGGGGAGGTTGGGTGCAACCCAGGCTACGTCCCCTGCTTTTCGTTGGGGTTTGCATTTATTAATTTTTTTATTTTTTTTTATATTAGATAAATGATATATATATTATATATAATATTCATATATTATATATATAATATATATATTATATATTTTAAATAATTGGATAATATTTAAATGATTGAGAATTTAAATTGATTTTATAAATATATATTTATATAATATTATATATTTAAATATAATTATCTTAAGATTATTTTATTATAATAGTTGCAAATATTTATTTGATAATTAAATGATTTTACTTAGAAAAAAATGATTTTTATCGTTATGTGTAATTGAGGGAAAATGGAATTAAACTATCAGTTTTAGAATTCCTTAATGTTGCAAATGTAATTATATTTACTTTGAGTATTTGCAAGTGATGTGTAGTTGAGTTAATTGGATTTAGGAAATCCTAACAATAGTTTATTTAATTGCCTGAAATGCTTTGTAGTGGTATTTTCTTTTATTCACTTTGGTTGAGCAAATTGGGTTAAATGGGTTTATAAGTCAATTCCAAATGTATTTCCTTTGAGATGGGGTTGTTACTTGTGTTGGTTTAGCCTTTGATTTAACTTGGGTAGTGCACGCGGTTTTTATTAAGTTTGGACACCTGGTTCTACAAATAGGTTGTGTTGTATATTGTTGTTAAATTGGTATTGTAATTGGTTTGTGTGCACCTTGTCTACCCATGGTTAGTGGTACTGGTTCCTTAGGTTGTTAATAGGGGAGTGGCTCTTCATGGGGGCCAAAACACAAAGTGGTGTCTAGGTAACTTATTATAAGTGCCTCGCTCATGGACTCAAGGGCTAGTATAGACTTGGGATGAGACGAGAAGGCCTGGAATGGAAAGATTGTTATCTTGTCTCTATGAAAGATAATCGATTCTACATTGAATTGCATGTGGGGCCGAGTTTCGTAAGAGGTCACCAGGGTAACCCAAGATGGGGTCTGGAGCCTAGGAAGATTTGCCTGGGTAACCCATGCAACTTTGTGATGACACTCCTCCTATGACAACCATCAGTCAATTTGTTGTATTGTGTAATTGATCACTGCTATCTGGAAGCATTGTAACCATTTTGTTAGTATTGTACTTGTATAGTTTAGTATTATTTTTGCATGTGCCTAGAGGTTGTAGGTTTTTCTTAGGAAGCTCTTTTACTATCTCCTAGTACGGGGGGTGGGCCTTCGGGTACCACTTGGTTGGGTGGAACGTGCACCTTACTCCATTGGGTCCCCAGTTCTTGTTCGTGATGGCGGGTACTTCATGATTGGAGAGCTCATGTGTACCAGTGGATTTGTAATTCTTTCATGTTCTCACTTGTATCTGTTGGATACCTTGTAACTATATTACTCCTCAATTGTATTCAAGGAGAAACCTTGTAATTTGTAATTGTAACACTTTTGTATAAACTATCTCATATGGAAATGAGAATTGTAATTGTAATATTGAATAAATGCAATGTGTGAATGAATCATTATTGTACTTTATAGCTTAAGTGATGTATTTTAATGTTATTGGATGTATGATTTTTAATTCAGGAGTAAAACAATATAAGTTATATTTAGTAACTTTTGTTAGTAATGAGGATTGTAAGTAAGCATCGTGACGTACCTTAGAGAATGTATGTGTTAGTGTAGTTTAATTTACTTGTTTAATTACACTTAAAAAAAAAAAATCGCTTTTGTTATGTGTGTGACATTCTCTAGGGTTTCATGGCAGGTGTTACACATGGTATCAGAGCCCAAGTTTAAATATTGGGTGCTCTAGGATAATGTTGAACCCATTAAGCTATTAGCTACATAGGATTTATGTTTCCGTACCTTGTCTTATGTTGTGGTGTGTGTCTGTACAAGATCATGCCATCTAGGCGAGGTCGCGGTAGAGGTTGTGGCTGTGTAGGTGGTCGTAGAGGTAATCAGCAGAATTCACCTCCCATTGTTCCCCATGACTTAGATCGTGAGGAGCAATAGGCTTCCCAAAATGTACCTAAGGTTGGTGATCAGAATTAGGGTCCACCAGGGATCAGGGATGCTTAGTTGCGTTGTTTATTAGAGGAGACTCTAGCTCGTATGGGTCTAAGGCAGGACAGGGATCAGGATATTATGGGTGAGAGAGAGGTTCTAGCATAGTCAGAGGGAATCATGGTTGCTCATATGAGAGACCTGCTTAGAGCTTGTCCACCTACATTTGATGGTTTGGGTAGTGGATCAAAGGCTGAGACGTGGTTGATAGATCTGAATCGGTGTTTTTCTATGCACCCTTATGGTAGCAACACCAAAGATAGATGTGCAATCATGTATCTACGAGATTTTGCATCTACCTGGTGGAGGTTGGAGGAGAAAAAGCTCCATATTGATATTAATACTATATCTTGGGATTTTTTCTTAGAGAGGTTTAGGGCTAGATTTCTTTCTGATCATTGGTGACAGCGTCGAGGAGATGAGTTCCATGCCTTGTGACAGATGGCTATGTCCGTAGAGCAGTATGTGAGTCATTTTTATGAGCTCAAGAAGTTTACAGGCATCAGTGATGATGAGGGCATGCTTGTTCAACATTTCATCAGGGGCTTAAATGCTCAGATCAGTGGTGGTGTGCGGGTTTTCAAACCCAAGACTATGGAGACAACAATGGTGCAGGCTAGATTGGTGGAGGAGAACCTGGCAATGGCATTAGGTGGTCACACTAGAGTATAGATAGGCAGTTCTTCAGTTGTAGGACCTAGTGCATGTAGTGGTTAGACTCAGGGAGCTAGACCACCTAGGACACAACAAGTGTCTTCATAGAGTGGATAGTATCAAAATTCATAGGGGAAAAGAAAGAGTTTCTAGCAGAGATAGGGTGATAGATATTAGTTAGGTGGTGACAGGAACTTAAGGCATAATAAACACAATAATTATGAGTAGATAACACAGAGTTCACAGTCTGCCTATAGGGGTAGCATTCAACAATCAAGTGCACCTCCTGGAGGTAGAGGTTTTGGCAGAGGTACTAGATGTTTTGTGTGTGGCCAACAGGGTCACATAGCACGACAGTGTCCCAATAGGGGCACATTAGGGTACACTCAGAGGTCGGCGGCGTCAAAGCCAATAGTTGGTGATGTAGGCAGAGGACATCAAGTATTTGCTGCGGTTGATAATCATTAGGCTGATCATCAAAGCACAATAGTAGAGACATTTGGTATGTTACAGGGTAACAGGGTTACCATTTTATTTGATTCTGGAGCATCAGATTCCTTTATTTCATTATTTGTCATGGCACGATGTAGATTGAGGTCAGCAAAGCAAGATGTTAAGTGGCAGGTCGAATTGGCCTCCAGTACTAAAGTTATAGTTCAATCCCTAGTACCTGATTATAGATTGGATATTGGATCCTTTCACACTACATTAGACCTCTGCATTATACCATTGGGGTCATATGACATTGTCTTTGGGATGGAATGGCTTGAGGCTCACAAGGCCATGATTGACTGTCGATGTAAATCGATTCGATACATTGATGCATCTAGTAGTGAGGTAGAGATTGTGGGAGTTCAGAGACCCATATCATTGAGGATGATCTCAGCTATGCAGCTAAGGAGATGTGTACATCAGGGATGTCAGTTATTTGTAGTGACAGTAGATGACTTGGAGTTGGGTGATAGTGAGGAGAAGGCTACTCTTGATAGCCACCCCATACTTCAGGAGTATGCAGATGTTTTTCCTTATGATATTCCAAGGATGCCACCTCAGCATGACATTGATTTCAAGATTGATCTATTACCTAGTTCTGAGCCTATTTCATGAGCTCCATACCATATGACTACACAAGAGCTTAAGGAGCTCCGCTTGCAACTAGATGAGTTGTTAGTGAAGGGTTTCATCTGCCCTAGTGTTTCACCTTGGGGAGCACAAGTAATATTTGTGAAGAAGGATGGTTCTCTTCGTTTGTGCATAGACTACCGTTAGTTGAACAAAGTGACAATTAGGAACTAATATCCCTTACCTAGGATTGATGACTTGTTTGATCAGATTAAGGGTGCTACGGGCTTTTCAAAGATTGATCTTAAGTCAGGGTATCATCAGCTACTCATATTTGATGTCCATATCCATAAGACGACGTTTCACACATGTTACGATCACTACGAGTTTACTCTGGTACCATTCAAGTTGATGAATGCACCATTTGTGTTCATGAGCTTGATGAACAAAGTCTTCCACACATATTTGGATAGATTTTTACTGGTATTCCTTGATGATATACTGATCTATTTTAGGACAGTAGAGGAACATGAGGAGCATTTGAGGTAGGTATTGTAGTGTTTGAGAGATAATCAATTGTATGCTAACTTGTCCAAATGTGAGTTCTTTAAGACTGAGGTCAAGTACCTTGGACATGTGATTACAAGAGAGGGTATTGTAGTAGATCATGCAAAGATCCAAGAGATCATTGATTGGCCCGTGTCGACTAATGTGGTAGAGATACGTAGTTCCATGGGTTTAGTAGGGTACTACAAATGTTTTGTTGAGGGATTCTCGAGGATAGGACATCCTATCACTTCTCTTTAGAGGAAAGGGAAGAAGTTCATTTGGTCAGAACAGTGTGAGTCATCATTCAGGACACTGAAGGAGAAGTTGACTAGTGCACTGATTCTTGCGATACTTGATCCTATTGGAGATTTTGTTGTCTATACTGATGCATCTTTGGAGGGGTTAGGATCAATCTTGATGTAGGATGGTTGATTGATTGCATATGAATCGTGCAAACTCAAGGAACATGAATTAAATTACCCTACACATGATCTTGAGTTGGCAATAGTAGTGCATGCCTTGATGAGATGGAGACATTTCTTGTTGGGACATAGATTTGAGTTGCACAGTGACCATCAGAGTCTACAATTCATCTTCACACAACCTAATCTTAATGCTAGGCAGAGGCAATGGATGGAATTCCTTTGTAAGTATGACTTCGAGGTGAAGTACATCGGGGGGAAGGAGAACATACTTGTCGACACTTTTAGTAGATGGAGACATGAGTTGTTTGAGTTGACTCTTGGTGTGGATTTGAGGAGTCAGATTCTTTCAGCACTTCCTACAGATAGTTGGTACTAGGAGGTGAGATCAAAGATAGAGTCAGGCAAGGTTTTGGAAGGAAGATTCTCATATTATTCTCTAGATTCAGATGGGTTGTTGAGGCACATGGGATGCATTTATGTTCCATTATCTAGAGATCTTCATACCTTGGTTTTGACAAAGGCACATCGAGCACCTTATTTATCTCATCTAGGAGTGAAGAAGATGCATGCCAATTTGTGACAACTTTATTTTTGGGCAGTTATGAAGCGAGATATCACTGACTTTGTGTTGAGGTGTTTGGAGTGTCAGCGAGTGAAGGTTGAACACCAACATCCGGCAGGACTTATGCAGCCACATTTGGTGCTAGAGTGGAAATGGGATATAATCTCATTGGATTTCATTGTTCGGTTACCCAACTCTTCGTGACGACATGATGCTATTATGGTGATGGTGGATAGGTTGATGAAGGTAGCACACTTCTTGCCTATTCATTCATCCTATAATGCTTTTTCTGTTGCTAGAGTGTTCATGGGAGATACTATTAGGTTGCATGGTATTCCTCATTGGATCATTTTTGGTAGGGATCCTGTGTTCACCTCAACTCTCTGGACATCATTACATGTTATGGGGACATAGTTGAACTTCAGTTCAGCATATCATCCTGAGACAGATGGATAGATCAAGAGGGTCAACCAGATCCTCGAGGATATGTTGCACATGTATGTGATGGACCAGCAGACACAATGGGAGGACTATCTCCATTTAGTGGAGTTTTCTTATAACAACAACTATTAGAGTTTGATTGGTATGCCTCATTTCTAGGCATTGTATGAGTTCCTGTGTTAGACTCCTTTGAGTTGGGATCAGTTAGAGGACATAGTTATTTTGGGTCCAGATATGCTTCAAGATATGGAGCAGCAGGTGATTCAGATCAAGGAACATCTGGTTGCTATACAAGATAGGCAAAAGAAGTATGCAGATGTGCATCAGGTGGATCATCAATTTGTAGTAGGTGAGCGTGTCTTTTTGCGAGTGTGTCCACGAAAGAGTCCAATCTGATATGGAAAGGGATCTAAGCTCGCACTTCACTTTGTCAAGCCATTTGAGATTTTTCAGAAGATTGATCCAATTGCTTATCGACTTGCTTTGCCGCCTAATCTCTTGTGTATTCACAATGTGTTTCATGTTTTAGTTCTTAGGCCTTATCATCCAGACATATCTCACATCCTTGATTGGAATGCTTTATAGCTAGAGGATGGGCAGTTGGCTTTGGAGCCTGTGGCCATCACGCAACATAGGAGACTCACCCTCAGGGGTCGAGATATTGAGCAGGTTAGGGTCCAGTGGGATCCTAGAGATGATACATTAGCTACTTGAGAGGATGCGACCAAGATGAGGGAACTTTATCCCTATTTGTTTGCAGGATTCCAGGAGTAAGCCTGATCCTAGTGGGGGAGAATGTAGCACCCCTCCGGTTTGCTATGCTATTAGATAGTGTTTTATTTTGACAGACTTAGTTACCCTGTTATTGTTTTATGATAGCTGACATTAGAGCGATGTTAATGTTATACTGTGATGTGATCATACTTTATGTGGTTGCTTATGGATTAGCGTAGTTGCTATTTGATAATATTGATGTACAATCATATGATGAATTATGGATGCTTTGTTCTTGTCAGTCTTGTGTGACTGTATTGGTGAAGGGGATGGGATTACATCACTTGCTTGTGAGTGCCCTATGATCTGCAATTTCTCTTCACAGTGTGACTGTTATGATTTTTATACATGTACAACATTCATCTTGGTTGCAAGAATGCAGGTATAGGACATCATCTCCACCTGGCTTCACAGGTCTGAGCATGTCCATTTTCCCAACGATATTATTGATTGGGAGATAGTAACGAGATTTCCTTGTCAAACCACAACCCCAGTCATAGTGTGTCATCAGTTTGTGTCTTCTTTGTTGTTGATTCATGTCATCTTTGATGTTTTGATAATTTATTATCGGTGGGAATTATATGTGAAAATTAATGTTAAGTGGTTGTAAATGTTAATTTATGTATTTTAGATGAAAATTGTTATTTAATTTAATTTATTTTAATTTATTCAATTGGTAAGGTAATTTAATCTATTGATGAAATTTATCTTATTAAATGGATAAATTAATTAATTAAATTAAAGTTGTTGATTAAATAAATTAAATAATTAAAGTTGTTTTGTAAAGTGCATAGGTTAAGTGATTTAAATTTATTTGAAAATTAAATTGTGTTTTAAATTATTTAAAAGCAAAAATAAAATTTGAATGAAAAAGAGGAAATAACTATGGTGGTTGAAAGAGATATTTGAAAAAATTTGACTAAGTGTTGAGGAAATTAAGGGGAGGATTTTTTTTTTTTTTGGAAAATTTGGCTGTTAAAAATGGAGGAAGGTTTTGCTCTATAATTTTACATTTTGGTCTAGAAGTGGAGATATTGGAAGAGGTTCTGGAAGATTGGAGTTTGCAGGGAAGGTCAACTTCATATTTTATTTCTTTAGACTTTAAAAAAGAGGTTTTTTATTGCTTTATTGTTTAGAAGTTTTGATTTTAAATTATGAATGGATGTCTGTAAAACTTGCTATGAATTTTTTGAAAAATATCTGTAGAAAAAATTGAGAAATTCTTAGATCCTCTGTAAGGAAATGGATTTAAAGAATAGGAAATTCAAAATGAAAACAACAAAAGAAAATAGAAAACCTCTATGAGTAAATTCCAAGAAATTGAAATCCTTTGATGAAATTATGAAAATTAAACTTTTGGTAAATTAGAAAATCTCCTTTTGTAAATCTGAGTTATTTTTATTTAATTTTGTATAAATTTATATTATATATATATCCACTGTATATATATATACATATAATATATATGTGCATATGCTACAAAGAATTGTTGTAGGAATTTTTATTAATTTTTTTTTGTCAAAATTAATTTGGGAATTTTTGGAAATTCGTCGTACAGCTAAATTGGCAAAACAGGGGAAGTATTTTATTTAAAATTGGTATGTATGGGGGGGTGCAACTGTGGCTGCCACAACTACATGCATGGAGGGTGCGTTGTTGTGGCAGCGCTCCCCACATACTATGGGGGAAGCGCTACCACATGTAGCCCAACCTCCATAGGGGAGGTTGGGCGCAGTCCAGGTTGCGTCCCTTGCCTTTTGTTGGGATTTGCATTTATTAAAAGTTATTTTTTTATTATATATATTATATTATATTATATTATATTTCTTTTTTATTATTTAATATATATTTAATGTATATATTATTTACTTTAAATAATTAGATAATATTTAAATGATTAGGAATTTAAATTGATTTTATAAATATATATTTAAATAATATTATATATTTAAATATAATTATCTTAAGATTATTTTATTATAATAGTTGCAACTATTTATTTGATAATAAAATGATTTTATTTAGAAAAAAATGATTTTTATCGTTATGTGTAATTGAGTTAATTGGATTTAGGAAATCCTAACAATAGTTTATTTAATTGTGTGAAATACTTTCTAGTGGTATTTTCTTTTATTCACGTTGTTTGGGCAAATTGGGTTAAATGGGTTTATAAGTCTTCCAGATGTATTTTCTTTGAGATGAGGTTGTTAGTTGTGTTGGTTTAGCCTTTGATTTAACTTGGGTAGTGCACGTGGGTTTTATTAAGTTTCGACACTTGGTTCTATGAACAGGTTGTGTTGTATATTGTTGTTAAATTGGTATTGTAATTAGTTTGTGTGCATCTTGTCTACCCATGGTTAGTGGTAATGGTTCCTTAGGTTGTTAATAGGGGAGTGGCTCTTCATGGGGGCCAAAACACAAAGTGGTGTCTAGGTAACTCATGTAGAGTTAATTTAATCAGTGAAAACTAAATAAACATGTTAGGGGAAAAGGGTAGTTTAAACACTTAAATTATTATAATTGTCTCACTCATGGACTCAAGGGCTAGTATAGACTTGGGATGAGACGATAAGGCCTGGAATGACAAGATAATTATCTTGTCTCTATGAAAGATAATCGATTCTGCATTGGATTGCATGTGGGACCAAGTTTCGTAAGAGGTCACCAGGGTAACCCAAGATGGGGGCCGAAGCATAGGAAGATTTGCCAGGGTAACCCATGCAACTTTGTGATGACACTCCTCTTATGACAATCGTCAGTCAATTTGTTGTATTGTGTAGTTGATCACTGTTATCTGGAAGTATTGTAACCATTTTGTTAGTAATGTACTTGTATAGCTTAGTATTGTTTTTGCATGTGCCTAGAGGTTGTAGGTTTTTCTTAGGAAGCTCTTTCACTATCTTCTAGCATGGGGGGTGGGCCTTCGGGTACCACTTGGTTGGGTGGAACGTGCACCTTACTCTATTGGGTCCCTAGTTCTTGTTCATGGTGGTGGGTACTTCATGATTGGAGAGCTCGTGTGTACTAGTGGATTTGTAATTCTTTCATGTTCTCACTTGTATCTGTTGGATACCTTGTAATTGTATTACTCCTCAATTGTATTCAAGGAGAATCCTTGTAATTTGTAATTGTAACACTTTTGTATAAACTATCTCATTTGGGAATGAGAATTGTAATTGTAATATTGAATAAATGTAATGTGTGAATGAATCATTATTGTACTTTATAGCTTAAGTGATGTATTTTAATGTTATTGGATGTATGATCTTTAATTCAGGAGTAAAAAAATATAAGTTATATTTAGTAACTTTTGTTAGTAATGAGGATTGTAAGTAAGCGTCGTCACATACCTTAGAGAATGTATGTGTTAGTGTAGTTTACTTTACTTGTTTAATTACACTTTAAAAAAAAAAAATGTGCTTCCGTTATGTGTGTTACATTCTCTAGGGTTTCATGGCAGGCGTTACAAGAATGGCCCAATATGAAAAAATCTCAAGAACCAAATTTATTAGTTGGAATCTCATATTATATAAATCGCCACCACCTATGATGTGATGGTATATATGCATGGTAAAGCTAGAACCCAAATAGACACTCTACGCACACAACTCCAACAAATTTAGGAACAAAGGGAAGGAAAAAAATAAACAAATTAAATAGATTCATAAAGTGGTTAGTTTATGCCTAGCTCATATCACTAGATTACTCAAGGGTGCAAATAAGTTAGCTACAAAAATGTAGATACAAACCACCACATCAGATGCAAAAAGAACTCTAGCAGTAATCATTACACACATATTACATCAACTCAAGATTCTATGTGAACAACCTTCATAAAGCTCAAAAATATTTGTAAGAACATTTTGCCATCTAACAACTAAAAGGGTCATAGGCAATTTATCCATGTCTTAAGTACAAGATTTAGTTTTAAGGGGAGGTTATGTTAACACTTGGAAATAACACAATGATGACACCATATATATAAACCACTATAAGTGGCACAAGAAGAATGTGGAGTTCTACGTTGACATAAATAAGAGCTAAAATATATAAACCTTACAAGGGGCATGCCCATAATGTAATAAGTATGTGTATATAGGATAGGTGAATAATATGAAAGAAAGGAGAGGTAAAAATAGACTTCTATCACTATAATCTTGAAAGAATATATATATGATCAATAAAGGGTTTATTATGAAGTTTACTAGTGTGAGATGGGTTGTGTCATATACAATCATTTCCTTGGTTATCAATATTGATGCTTTGAATTCTATCACAAGATGTTATATTTAACCACATATGGTTTGAACTTTCCTCTATTATAACTTCTAAGATATAAATACAATGTAAAATATTGTAGGGCTTACTACACTAGTCTATGAACCCATTTTCTCTTGCCAACAACCATAACCAAATAAATTATTTCTACATAGTCAAATCCCTTATCATATTATCTTGACATAGTTAGATCCTATTCCACACAATCAAAGTCCCTTGTCACCTTATTTGATTGGTCAAAATATTTTACATTTTCCCACTTCATTGGAGCCCTTATCCACTTGATCAAAATTCCTTCTATTTTCTTCATGTTAAGAGACCCTTTTCTACTTGTCAAAGTGATCTTACTCTCTTCTTTTAATGATATTTTTCAACCTACTACATTTTACTTTTCTATAAATAGTTTTAGTGGTTATGTTTAACCTCATTTTAAATG
Organism: Sequoia sempervirens; assembly: GCA_007258455.2. Lineage (NCBI taxonomy): Eukaryota > Viridiplantae > Streptophyta > Pinopsida > Cupressales > Cupressaceae > Sequoia > Sequoia sempervirens. Next base: position 250,751 of record VDFB02327297.1, read on the forward strand.
ATTTGATTTTTTTACTCATTGTAATCATTTCTTTTTGCATGCAATTTTCAATATAGAACACTAATGTTGAGGATAGTAAACACAATCAACATTGATATATTTATACTTTAAGAAAATCTATATCCTTTGAGTGTTTATAAATATGTAATTTTTATTCTAACTACGTATTTTACTTTGACATGTATAGTTAAATAATAGTTTAAATACAAATTCAAAATGGGGGAAAAACATTATGCTGAAAATCCACATCCATGCCCTATTCTATGTGTTTTAGACCCGCATTGACTAGATTATCCAAGAATGCATCTTGATTAGTTTGTAAAATATTGCATTCTAAATTGAAGTTGAAAAATAATGTTATTTTTTTCCTAATCTAATCATAACTTGTCCCCAAAATCTGATCCAAATACCTAAATCTATTCTCACCACCTTAGATCAAATTTGTAAGTGTAGAATTGACTTCTTATTTTTTTTAGTCATGGATATGAACACCAAAATCTAAAATTCAAGTTTTAGATTTAAAACATTGCCACCTTTTTTTTTGCTATTATGAGCTAACTAAAGCGTGAATAATTTTGAATTTCATGCTAGGGTAGTGTATTTAACAACTAACTAGAATTCATTTTCATCTTGAGGATGGGTTATCTAGGAATCTATTAAGCATATCTAGAATATATTTGCAAAATGATATAGAAATGTTACACTAGGATTACATCATCTTCATCCTAGGAGAAAATTATACACTTTCTTGTTGTCCTTGTTCTTGGTTCATCATCATTGAGTTGGTCCACTTAGGGGTTAAATTGAGGAGAATATGAACCTTATGATTCAACAAATTCACTAAAGATTATTGTAAGTATTGTCAATTTCTTATTGACATGAAAAGACCAAGGCAAATTACTTTTATTCATCATAATTTAATTAGTTTAAATCAACAAATCAAGATTTAATTCCATGCACAAATTTAAACCTAAACTCTTAGAGAACACTCCTAAATTCCTAAAATGAATCAAAAAAACTTTACAATCAAATTTTCATAATAATAATAATTATGTTATAAACAACTATTTTTAAATATCATAACAAATTTATTTTTAACACTTGAACAAATTAATATCTTCATGAAATTTGAAGCTAACAAATTAATTTATTTAATTTTCATATTAATTATGACATTATGTATCCTTTATATATCAATTCATTCATAATTGTTAGGTCAATTCTATTGAAGTTTGATATACGCTATCCTATGGAGTGTCATGATCAACTCTTATGATCATATTTTTTTACCTTTTTTAAAAAAATTCTATTATTACATCAATAGACACAACTCTACAATGATAACACAACATATAAGTGGTAGCAAATTCAAAAAACAAAAATCTATTTTCTATTTTCATGTGCAGTGATTTTTTATTGATTTTTTGGATTGTTTAAAGTGGACAGCATCACAACATTCTATTTTCATTGTTTAACTGCAATGATTTTTGTTTTATCACCTCATAAATTGTACAATGATTTTTTATTTATTTAAAAATAAATAAACGTCTTATATTAGATTATCATATAAAGATATACTTCGAGTCAGATTTTGACCAATGATGCGATCAGATTGCATAACTACTGTATTAACGAATATCAGAGAATTTGAATCGAACAAATCTTCAGCAAACGATTAAACAAATGCTAGTGACTTGAAGGACAAAAAGCATTCCAATTGAATGTCGAATATGATAGTATAACCCAGAGTCATTAATCTGGCCTTACCATTTTAACTGATGAAAGAAAACACTGTACGGATGGATCAACATGTGAGAATGAGTGTGTTCGATTGAATGCTTTTTATGGGCTGACACTCGTACCAATTGATTTGTCTTTGAATGATTGGTAAGTAATTGAGGCAGGCCTGAAACATGCGCAATGCATTTTGTCTTTAAAGCGTAACATTAAATATAGGAGTATCGGTATTGCCTTCCATCCTCTAAATTATATGCACTTACCTCAGCAGAACACTCGTGTCTGACAGCCCCATGACAGTAGGAGTAATATGCATGGGTTTCAAGTTTGCCCCATACAAGACATACACACAACATTTGCAAATTGCATTTCCTGCGATATGGAGAAGGGAACCACCAGGGAATTCTTAACCGTTCATTCCATCTTCAACTGCCCAGGTACGAAGACTGCCAGTGAGGAATTTTGCCCGTGTCCGTAGAAAGTGGAGCGTCTCTTTTCTGGCATTTATTCCATCTTCAACTTTCATTATTTGGCCACGAGGATCACTTGTTGGGCAAATACTTTTGCCATCCTCAACAGGGACTGCGTTGGTTAAAGGACAAGGTAATGTTCAAATCTGATATTAGGATGGGATATGTGCTTTTAATACAAAAGTATACATTTTTCTGTTTTATATTTATGTGAACTTTAGCGTGTATGTATATCTATCATGAATCATGCATGCTAAAGTTAAACATGACGATGAAAAAAGTAACATGTGTTTTTCAAAAGGATACAACTTGGATGATAGTTCTAATATTTCTTTATTTTATTCATGAAGATATCACTTTAAGTTTGTGCACACGAGCACCACAAGTCACTAGTAACACTTGCACTAAAATGATCAATAAAGATGCCAACTTAAGTCATTTCCATGAATGTAAGGATCACTATCACCATATTTCTGAAAATGAAATGCAAGATGGAGTCACGGAATTGGAACTAGTATGGCTTCCTTATAACCAAGTAAAAAGAGGTGTGAAGAGATAAGATGATAATTTTTTAGGATTTTACAAGCAATTATAATTGAGTTGGCACTCTCATTCTATACAATTTGATTCTATGGAGATGACACCATGTTGATAGGGTTTTCAAGGAGTTGAGATTAGTGTGCCCCCTCAATCTATGTATAACATGAAGTCATTCAAAATCTAAAAATGAGATGTCCCCATATAAGGTTATCAAGGAGTTAGAAAGTTGGTGTAGCCTTTCAATCTATGCATGGAGGACCCATCAAAATCATAATAATGAGTATAATACATTTCCCTCTCAAAGAATATAAATACATTATAATGAATACAATTTGAGGAGAGGAGATAGTGTAAGAGATGGCCACATATACAAAATGTGTTGCCCCAAATATTTCCCCCAATTATGAGGTCAAGCCATGTACAAAAGGTATTTCATGAAAGATTTATGAGTATGTAAATATAGAATAAACATGTAACCAAGAAATAAGGAATAATATGTAATTAGTATTTTGTGGAAATATTAAATTAAAATGTTATAAAGATATCATTGTGTAAGTGCATGGAAATGGGGGCTAAAAGGGGGTCATAAGTGGCTGTTTTTTTTTTTAAAAAACCTAGTAAAAACTAAACTGTGAAAATAAATTTGAGATGATTACATTCAAATTTTAAAAATTTGATAAGAATGAGAATACTAATGCTTGGAATCTAATTTCTAAACTAATTATTAAAAATGGTGGAGATTAAGAGGGTCAAATGCCAATTACATACAAAATGGTCGTGTTTTTGTCTCAAAAATATAACATAGCATCGAGCATGCTCCTTTTATTTTTTGACATTATTTAATTATTTGTTAGAACCCCTTCAATGGAAATGTAACTAAGATCATGTAGTCAAGTTTTTTTCCTTGAATTTTTTATGAATATATTATTTTGTATTAATTTTTAGGTGGACACAATTTGAAAAATGGAAAAATAAGCATGTTCCCACCTAATTCAAAAAAAAAAAAATCATTTTTTTCAATGTGTAAAAAATGAACTATAGAATATCAAAATGAATTTTTCAAAATTGGATAAAGAGATTGAAAAATACATAAAAATCTATAATACATGTGTTTTTGTAAAAAATAAAAACTAGTATTAAAAGATCAAAGTTTAAAACCTTAATATATTTAGATTAAAAAAAGATGGTTAGAAAGTTAAGATATACGCTTGAGCTCATAGTATTTTTTGAGAATCTTTCCATAAAGCATGTAAACTTGATGGAGAGCACACTCAAAAATGTTTTTTGTTTTTTTTGTATCTTTTGTAAACATATTTTTGGCATCCAAATTGCATGTGCAACCCTTAAATTGTAAATTCAAACTTGTCCCAATTCTAATGGTAGCATTTGAGTGGTATAAACTAGAACACATGAGAATTATAATATTCTTACATTATGAAAAATATATACAATACATAATGTGAGAATTATATAACACTTTGTACATTATGATTCCTACATGTGAGTGCATTTTAGAGAATTATTAAATTTTAGCCACTTTTTTAACCCTATCTTATGCACATACACCATCATAAGAAGTGCATGAGTAAGGGTAACATATAATTGTATTAGCATGAAAGAAATATGATATCTCAAAGTCTACCTCTCCAAAGAGAAGGGGGGTATTTTAAATATAGCTCTCCTTTAGTGACTAATAAAAATGGAAAGCATATAATGCATCTCTTGTGTGTAGGGTATTTAGTCTTGCTAGTTAGATTATTTCTCCTATGAATTCTTTTATTTCTCCAATAGAGATTTACATCATAACTCTCCAACCTCTTCACATAGAACAAAACAAGATCTGGATCATTTTTTCATGATGCTAATGAAACCATTAAATTAGAGACTAAACATAAGGAAAGGGAAGATGATTGAGAAATTGATCTATGCGGCCAAATAATTGAAGGTAGTGTGAATTACTAGCCAAAATTAAAATGCAATAAGTAGAAATAGCCCTAAATACACATTAATTAAACTAGAATTAGGAAATTTTCTAGTAGTGTTACCATACTTTTGAACACCCTTCTAAAAACTATGTAAATTTTGTAAATATGCCTTATCATAAAGTTTTAGCTTATTCATTAGTTTCCAAAACCTTATTGGGGTCCGCCTCAAGGTTGTCACAACCTTCTTTCATCCCACTGCCTTCATAATTAAGCTTAATAGTACTCTTTGGTCAACTTTCTTAAAGGTTCTTGAAACTATGTTGGAGCTTGAGGTGGTTCTCAGAACCTAACCAAATACCAATGACGAAGAAGAAGAATTGATTTTTTGGTCAAATTATTGAAGTTTTGAAACTTTATATAGGTTTCAAAACCTCTGCTAGGTTTCAATGAGGTTTTTAAAACCTTCCTTTTATCTGACTGTATATTGTTCCCATCTTTAAAAAGTAAAAGTTTTCTCTCAAAAGGTGGCATTGCAAAAGTTTTAAGTAAGTTAAAGTTTAGAATGAGCTTTAGAACTTTATGTAGGTTTCAAAACCTATGTCATGCCCCAACACTTGGTTGTCGAAACCATGACTATAACCAAAGTCTTTCCCATTGTAAAGATTGGGTTCTTTGAATAATGTTTTAACAAAGACTTTTAGATGATGAAAAAGGTTTTTAAACCTTTGTTGGACTTCGACAGGGTTTTTGAAACCAATCAATTCTTCGAAAAGCCTCATAGTCAGTTTAATTTAAAATTCCAAAATGTTAGAGCTTGGTGCAAGATGGGAAAGCTTACACACTCTAATTATTATGGGTGTCATTAATGTCCACCTAATACTTTCACGCATTGATTGAAAATGCTTATAAGGGAATTATGCTACCTAAAGAGCTCATTTTGACAAGCATTTGAAGATGAATTTTGCAAGAGATGAAAGGGAAAAGTTGTAAAGGAGTATGAGTAACAGATTTTGCAACACCTGAGTCTAATACAGAGGTATAGTGGTTTTATTCTTAAGCCTTAACTCATCATAGAATAATCTAGGAGAAACTCTAGTGAATTTGGAAGAATTAGATATTGTTTGAATAGCTCACACATAAGCGAAATTAACCATTAATAGGAACAAATTTTTTCCACACTCATTTGAATTTTATTCAACATGAAGCTTAAATATTTGGGCTAGGAACATTTTTCGGGTTTTTTAATAACATTACCAAAAATTTGGGATAAAAAATTAAGACATAATAAATTAGACAAATTATGGGAAAGGATTGGGAAAGAAGATAGACCCCCAATTACTCAATGTTTTATCAAAAGCAGATTGCTACAAGTTGTGACCTTTCCTATAGTAGTACAATGTACTAACTTGCTCCTAGAATGTATTAATCATTACAACCCCCATGCTAGAGAAGTCAGAACAAATGGAAATATAGTGATGGTAAAAATCAATAGAGATACCTTCACCTCATGTCTAAAAATACCAAAGAGAGAGGCATATGCAGACTTTAATTTCACTTCTTCTTATCAGCTTTTTCAGGAAAAGGAGGGACAATACAATAATGTTATTTCCTAGGAGTGGTTTGTGACACCAAAAAGAGACAAATCCCAATTGCCCAAGAAGTTGCACATAACTCACTTTTAGAATGAAATTTTTGATATAATCATGCTTTTACATAGGTTAAGAGGTAATGAAAGAGCCCATGATTTTGAAGATTGGATGTATTTATTCATAAAAATAGTCATTCATGGTGAGCAATATTTAGATTGGGCTCAACTTATATGTGACCAAGTGCATTAAATGATTATTCACTTTCCACTCAACAAGTTCTTTTACATGTCTTCCTTCCTGTTCTATGGTATTGCCTACACAAAACCTTGGTCAAGCTTGAGACAAATTGAAGTCTAAGATTAGGATTTTTACATCTATGAATACTATAATAATCTCTAGTTAGGAAGAACCTATAGGAATTTTAGGAGGGTGAGTGATCTGTTTACCATGAGGATGGTAAGAGAGATACAAGGGGATAAATGTGAGAGGATATATCCTAATGTTGTGCAATTGATTAACAACTATGGTAGCCATTTCATTCAATTCCAAAGGTTTACCTATATTAGGGTTGGGAGTTTTGATGGAATCCCCTATAAACTACCCAAATATGTAGAAGATAAATTTATCTTAATTGAAGTGTGCAAACAAATTGTAGAAGTGAACAAAAGGTTTCAAGAGAGGGAAAAGGTATGTGTGTAGTTCCCCATTGGCCTTGGATATTATTCTTGTAATTTAATGTCTGATGCCCTCAATACTGAAAGGGACATAGCAAGATACATAATGCACAATTCTATGAAAGGAGGTTCCCTTTTAACATTAAGAATTTTGTTAAAGATAACCTACAAATAGGGCCCGATTTTCACCATATCTTGCATTTAGAATAATATTGGGCAGATTGTATCAAGGTGAATATGAGGTTTGCAGAAGAAGTTGGATGATACTAACATTAAGGAAGATAGTAACATTTAGATTATATTCGGATATCCAAGTTTTGGATGATGATGAGTATGATCTAATCCTTGTTAATCATATACAAACTCATCCAATTGTTTCTATATACTAGAGTATTAAGGAGTTGGAGGCTATTCATGCAAAAACTACAATGGTAGAGGAGTATGAGTAATAGCTTTTTCAGCACCCGAGTCTAATATAGGGGTATAGTGGTTTTTTTCTTAAGCCTTAACTCATCATAGAATAATTTGGGAGAAACTTTGGTGAATTTGGAAGAATTGAATATAGTTTGAATAGCTCACATATAAGTGTATTTAACCATTCATTAGAAGGAATTTTGTCCACACTCATTTGAATTTTATTCAATGTGAAGCTTAAATATCTGGGCTAGGAACATTTTTTGAGTCTATAAAATGCATTACTAGAAATTTGGGACAAAAAATTAGGTCATATTAACTTAGATGAATTATGGGAAAGGATTGGGTTGGAAGACAAACCCCCAATTACTCAATGTTCTATCATAAGCAGATTGCTACAAGTCATGACCTTTCCTGTAGTAGTATAAAGTATTTGCTTGGTCTTAGAATGCATTAATCATTATGACCCCCATGCTAGAGAAGTCAAAACAAATGATAATATATTGATGGTAAAAATCAATAGAGATACCTTCACATAATGTCTAAAACTACCAAAGAGAGGCATATTCAAACTTTAATTTCACTTCTTCTTATAAGCCTTTTTAGGAAAAGGGGGGACAATACAAGAATGTTATTTCCCAGGAGTGGTTTGTGACACCAAAAGTTGGCAAATCCCAAATGCCTAAGAAGTTGCACATAACTCAATTTGCGAACAAATTTTTTGATATAATCATACTTTTACATATGTTGAGGGGTAATGAAAGAGCCCATGATTTTGAAGATCTAATGTATTAATTCATACAAATAGTCATTCATGGTGACCATTATTTAGATTGGGCTCAACTTATATGTGACCAGGTGCATTCAATGATTATTCACTTTACACTTAACAAGTTCTTTTGCATGTATTCGTACATGTTCTATGGTATTTCCTACACAAGACCTTGGCTATGCTTGAGACCAATTGAATTCTAAGATCAAGATGTTTAGATCTATGACTATTATGATAATATTTAGTTAGAAAGAAGCTATAGGAATTTTAGGAGGGTGAATGATGCATTTACCATGAGGATGGTAAGAGAGATACAAGGAAATATATGTGAGAGGATATCTCTTGATGTTGTACAAATGATCAACATCTATGGTAGCCATTTCTTTCAATTCCAAAGGTTTAATTTCATTAGGGTTGGGGTTTTTATGAATCCCATATAAACTACACAAATATGTAGAAGAAAAAATTGTCTTAATTGAAGTGTGCAGACCAATTGCAGAAGTGAACAAAAGGTTTCAAGAGAGGGAAAAGGTATGTTTTCAGTTCCTCATCACCCTTGGATATTATTATTGTAATTCAATGTCTGATGCCCTCAATATTGAAAGGGACATAACAAGATACACAATGCAATTCTATGAAAGGAGGTTCCACTTTGACAATAAGAATTTTGTTGAAGATAACCTATAAATAGGGCTTGGTTTTCACCATATCTTGCATTTAGAATACTATTGGGTAGAATTTATTTTTTTGAGAAAAAGATAGTATGCCTATATGTATATATTTATAATTATAAAAAGATGTACAATAATATATATTAATGTTCCATGGATCTCAGTAGCCAAAACTATTGGGTAGATTGTTCTGGTGAATATGAGGTTTTTAGAAGAAGTTGGATGAGAATAAATTTAAGGAAGATAGTAACATTTAGATTAGATTGGGATATCCAAGGTCTGGATGATGATGAGTCTGGTCTATTGGACCCGATCCATGTTAATAATAAACAAACTCATCCAATTATTTCTATCGACTAGAGTATTAAGGAGTTGGAGACTATTGATGCAAAAACTACAATGGTTCTTAGGAGAACTCAGAATTGGGTAGCAACGAAGACTATAGAGAAACAAAACACCCTATCTCCTAAGTATCAAGACACTCATCATTGGAGAGAGAGTAGTCAAGTACCTTCATCCTTCGATATACAATCACCTTCCACTCATTAAATGATTCCAAGAGGACAAGGAGGTAGTGAGGAGGAACCTCTAAAGAAGAGTTTATCAAAGAATACTTGTGGAGAAGATGCCCTAGATCAAGAAAAAAAGGAAACTAAAAATAAGTTGTAGAGGAAGAAGAAATAGTTAATGCATCTTCTTAGACCTTAACAAGAAAGTTTTCCTTCTTCTCTTAATTCTTCTCCTTCGAGAGAACCAGAAAATTCTCCTAGGATAGGTCCTACTTTTCCCTCTTCTTCTAAAATGAGAAATTTTGATACTCCCCCTCTTAGGAGAGTCTTGCAATTCACTTCTCCTAGTTCTAAATCCATGACTACACCAACTTCCACTTCATGGTTAGAGAAAAATATGTCTAAGAAAAGGAAAACAATTCAACTTAGTCTTCCTAATAAAGATTTTGTTCGTCAATTAATTAAGAGAAATCCCAAACCTAAGAAACTAAAGACTACATGATCCAAGTTGTTAGAAGATGGTAGTATTGGGAATATGTATGTAGATGTAGTAAACCCATGAGTGCAAAAAGAAGAAAGATAAGAAATTGTTAGTTATTTCAACATCACTAGAGTTAATTTAGGGCCTTCTACCAGGGATGGAGATGTGCATAATTTCCAAGTGACAATTTCTCCTAGGTTGGTGGAAAGAATAGCTAGAGACAAACAAAGCAAGCATGAGTTGAAGCACTAGGTGAGGATTTTTCCTTGTTGCTTGAAATTTATATTAGATTTGGCTCCCCAACTGATTATTCAGGCTAGTGCCACATTTGATCTAACATCTTCCATTAGTAATGAAATGGTGAATAAGATGCAAGGCTATAAGGCTATGGAAAGGTTGTCAAAGAATGGGCTGCATATATATTAACTAAAGGAACAAAATTTATCTCTGATATGAAGAAAGCATGCAAATATATCAAAGTATTAAGAGCCAAAGTTGATAAAGAGATTGTTGCTACTAAGAAAGAAGAAACAATTTGGGAAAAAACTAATAGTTATTGCAAATTAATGTTAGAAATGGGTATAGATAAATTAGTGTAATGTCATAAAATTGTACCTTGGGGGCAATTTCACATTTGCATATTTGACCCCACATTTAGTACAGCTAGTTGCATTTACGAAAAGAACCTTATGGGTCAAAATTTCATGATTTCAACTCCATAAATACCAATGATGAAGCGAAAATAGTCTACCACCTCATTTCCCAAAAAATGATGAGTTGGATGCCTACATGGCACATGGAGGTCCACATAGTGCGCTAGCGTCCATTTTTTTGAGTTTGAAATGATGAATCTTGGAATATTTGGCTTGCAACACGTGTCCCTGTAGTCAACATCCAAGCGTAACGGCTCCTACCACCCATGTAGCAACACAAAAATCATTCCTTTGCTCTAATTTTGCAACTTCTTGGATTCTAACACTCACTCTCTCACTTTGCCTCTACACTCTTGATCTTCTCTTCTCAATCTTGCTTCCATAGTGAAGCCCTATTGGACTGAGGTCCCTCCAACAACCAAAGCTCTATTGTATGAAATCAACGGTGCATCTATTAAGTCAAGAGGGGGCCACAAACTATTGGTAATGCTCTCTTTCTTCTTGTCTATTTGTGAATAAATAACTTATTGCAGCTTTATTTGGTGATATGGGTTCTCCTCCTTGAGAAGGCTTTTATTTTATCACCTTGTATTTATTTTCCTTTTGTCCATTTTCTCTATCTATCTGGTTGTCTATGGAGGTGGGAACACCAAAATTGGGGTTTGACTATGGAAAGCCCCAAAATAGCCCCAACATTTTCCCTCATTTGTCTTGTGTGTAGGTTTTTTGAGTGAAGATTGGAGAAAGATATCAAATGCAGGACCTTTTGTAAGTTGAATCACTATTTCCTTGTGTATTTCGAGCATTTTCTACTTTCTATCAATTTTCTTGAATAAACGAACCTCATATTTGAGCTATTTAGTAGGTCTGTGGCATTTTTGTCTAAGGGTTTAGCACTCCATCCATTTAGGAGGCCAACGTGCCTCTAGGACCCAATGCACCACATTGGCATCCTAATCCCATGTTGTTTTCCTTTGGCTGAGAGTTACTCCTTTTGTGGCAGAGATCTTAGTATCCTACTCTTTTGATTTCTGAAGTAGTTTGTCTAATCACCCTATTTAATATTCTGTCTTTGGGCTATTCTTTTCAATTTCTTCATTTTTCCTTCTAGTTCGATTAGACAAAACTTGAGGTAGTTTAGGGTAGTTCATTTCCTGGGATTCTCTTGGAAAGAAAGAGACTCGTGAGCTATGAATCCCTCTTCTCTACATTTTGGTGAACCCAACATGAACATATCAAATATTTTTTTGTAATGTTTTAATGTAAACATGATGTTTTCTCTAAGCAATATTTTGATATGTTAGATGATTCTTTGGATGATTTCTTTGAAGCTACATCTTCTCCTATTCGTAGATCTCCTAAGAAAACTTCTTCATCGCAAACATCTACTTCCTCTCCGCAATTTGATAAGTTGGTAAATGTTATTGTAGTCTTTGTGGCTCCTAAAAAGTATAAGAGACCCATTATTTACTTGAATCCAACTAGCCCTTCTCCTAAGAGGATTCATTATATCCATGGGGTCCTATATCCTAATGACTCAATGTATTTGTATACAAGGTTCTTAAAAGCTACAAACTCTTCCTCTTATAATGTCGTAAGGAACACATATAAGACTAGAATAAATCAATAGAACTTGAATCAACAACCTTCTATGTCTACAACTCAATCTACTTTGGTTCCTACTTCTTTACTACCTTCTCATACAAGTCTTCCTTCAACACCTAAACCTATGACTAAAGCACCTGGTGATTATGATCTTGTCGAGAAACTTCGTGTTACTCCAACTAAGATCTCACTTTGGGATTTGCTTTAGACCGCTTTGGTTTATCAAGGTGTGCTTCAAGAAGCCTTGCAAAAGATCCTCTTGGCTACCTCCACTAGACTGATGAATGTTAATGCATTGATGGCTCATATTCATGTAGATTCGTCAAATATCACATTCTATCTGCAAGAACTCCCACCCCTAGATGTTTAGAAGTAGGTGGATCCATTAATGATCATAGTTAGTGTTAATAATATTGGCATTAGACATACCCTCATTGTCACCGGTTTGACTCAATGTTTTTGGTATAGACCTATTACCTAAGATTAAGGCTGATTCTTCTTCTTTAGCTACTTCTTTGTATATTCATGGATTCGAGAACACTGGTCATCAAGCCCTAGGCACGATAATCTTACCTTTGTGATTGGGACCCATTACCTTACCCACTCTAGTTTATGTGATGCCTGGTCTGTTACCTTACAATATTATTTTTGGAAGACCTTAGATTCACGCTATAGGAGCTGTTACTCCCACTTGCATCATTCCATAAAATTTATAGCTAACAATCAAGTAGTTACAATCAAGGCTAACCTTGAAGCTGTCCACCTTTACGAGATGGCAATTCTTGGTCAAGCATTGGTTGTTTCCATTCTTAAGAATTGCATTTCATTGTTAATTTCTGATGCATTGACATTTTCCTTAGTGGTGTTGTCCCTAGAGACTACCCCTGAGATGAATGTCCAGGCTAAAGAGGAACAACTAAAAGCAAAGAGTCCCAAGTCTTCCCTATCTATTTCTTCTTATAAATAAAATGTGTGTCTTGGTGAGGATTGGGGATCTTTAGAGTTCTCTAAATTCTTTATTGGAGAATATAAAGTGGATCACATCAATCTCAACCTTCCAATAACTTCAAATACCTATGATATGAAAGCTGACCAACTTCCCATTGAGAAGGACACTTTACAAGAACCCAACTATTCCCCTACTAAGGAGGATAGTTATTTCTTTTTCCAACAAGGTTAATGTTTTTAATCTTGATGGGGAGAATGGTTGTGATCTCATGGATGCAATTGACACCCATTGGAGGAATGATGCTCTCTAAGTGGAACCACCCTCTCCCCAAGCTTTACAGACACATTACGACTCTGGATATAAGCTTGTTTCTAAGTATGGCTATGGGAGAAAAGGTATTGGGAGTATCAAGCAAGGAATTAAAATCCCTATCCAAGTTAGGCCTCACAAGAATAACTTTGGGTTAGGTTGCTCTCCTAATAAGTTATGCAAAAACCATGGTGGAGTGTTAATATGATTTTAGTTGAACCTCTTGATTTAGTTCATCTTGAGTTGATTGAGGATAAGGTAGAATCCAAAGAAATTCTACTAGATCTCTTCTCTTTGGAAGAAGCTCTAGAAGAATTCTTGGGTGTTTAATCTCACTTTCCTTCTTTACACCATAAGTGACAATTCTCGTATCACTTAAGTAAACAATAATACTTTGGAGAATCCCTCTTGAATGTGGATGAGGTGGCTCCTCTATCTAACTTGGATGATGGTGTTCCTAGATACCTCACCCTAAAGACCGTAGTCCTCTCCTCAAGGGGGAGTGGATGATGGTGTTCCTATACCTCACCTTGAAGAACATAGTCCTCTCCTCAAGGGGGATACTATTGAAATCTTCATGGATCCTAAATACTTTGAAAATGTAATTATGATTGGGAAATTCCTTTCTCTAGAGGAATCTTAAGAACATTCTGATCTATTGTATTCTCATCTTGATATCTTTGCTTGGTCATACGAGGATGTGCCTAGTATTGATGAGTCCATAGTGATCCATAATATCGTCCTATGTCCTGATGCAAATCCTGTCAAATAAAATATCTAAAAGATGAATCCCAATTGCATTGTTAGTTAAGATTGAGGTAGAGAAGCTACTAAAAGTAGGCTTTATGCGTCCTATCAACTATTCACCTTGGATCTTGAATATCGTTTTCGTTAGCAAACCTAATGGTCATATTCGTGTTTGCATTGAATTTCATGATCTTAATAAGGCTTCTCTTAAGAATGATTTTCTATTATCTAATATCGATATGATTATAGACTTGACTACAGGTCATGCCTTGTCCTTCATGGATGGCTTCTTGAGCTATAACTAGATTCATATAAACCCAAAAGATGAGTATAAGATAGCCTTCACTACCCCTTGGGTTACCTTCTGCTATGTGGTCATTCCATTTGGGTTAAAGAATGCAGGCACAACTTGTCAATGAGTGATGACTAATATTTCATGATTTCATTCACAAAATTCTAGAAGACTACACTGATAATATCTTGGAAAAATCACGTAGGAAATCTTCGTCTTATCTTTGAAAGGCTTTGAATCTATAAGATGAGGTTGAATCCTCTTAAGTGTTTCTTTGGTGTAGATGTGGGAATTTTTTTTGGATTTATAGTTTCTCATTGTGGAATTGAGGTCGACACAAATAAGATCAATGCTATTATTAAGATGCCTCCACCTAGAAACATCTCTCAACACTAGAGCTTGCAAGAAAATATTTAAGCAATTTGTAGATTTATATCTCAGTTGGCTGATTGTACCCTTCCTTTCACACATTTTCTCAAGAAATATTTCTATTTTATATGAGATGATGAGTGCCAAAAATATTGAGTCAATCAAAAGTTACCTAGCCAATTCTCCCATACTAATGTTGTCTATACAGGATAGACCCTTTCTACTTTATATCGCCACATCACCTTATGCTTTAGTAGCCTTGCTTGCTCAGTACCATGATGATGGTAGAGAGAGGGTGGTCTATTACATTAGTCATGTCCTTGTTGATTATTATACTTGTTATTCCACTATGGAGAAGTAGTGTATTGCTCTAATCTTCACGATGCAGAAGCTAAGGCATTACCTTCTCCATGTTGAAACTCATGTCATTGTGAAAAGTGATCTTCTGAAGCATTTTTTAACTAGAATTGACTTTGCTAGAAGGTTGGTAAAATGGGTAATATTTCTTTTTGAGTTTGACATAAATTTCATGACTTAGAAATCAATATAGGGTCAAGAAGTTGTCAATCAGCTGGCAGATGCTCCCTCATCTCACTCTTACCCTAGTCTAGACTTATTCCATGATGAGGATGTATTTGCTATTAGTCACGATCATGTATGTGAGATGTATTTCAATGGATCGAGATGTAAAATTGGCTTTGGGGTGGGTGTAGTCCTAATCTCGTATGAGGGTAAGCCTATCCCTCTCTCATTTTGATTAGAATTTCACTACACTAACATAGCAGATTATGAAGCCCTTATTGTTGGCTTGTGTGTCATGATTGCTTTGAACATAAAACATCTTCAAATACATTGACTCTAAACTTATCATGAATCAAATTACGGGGATGTATCAAGATAAACAAAGTAAATTGCATCTCAGGTGTATGCAAGAAGTTGAGTCCACTTTTTGGCCAAAAAGTTGAAGTGTTTTCCCTGATTTTTTAGAATTTGTTACATTTGACCTTAAAATTTGAAGCACTTAGAGAAGGAATCTTAAAAAAATTCACTAATAATAAAATGTAGTACTTAGAGTCTAGTTTCCAAATATGTAATTTATTTCAATACCCAGATGATATAAATTGATTTTCAATAGGTGTTTCTAAAAACCACTGTTTAAAAGTCACTTTTTTTTAACATACCATGCAGGTACGTCATCCATATTTTGACCTAAATAATCATATTTTTCTAAATCCTTTTGGGAAAATATTTGTAACTGCTTTTTTGAATTTTTTTGTATTTTTTATTGAATTTCTTTTGTTAATTTTTTATTGGCCATATTTGTTGTTTTTGAAAATTATCGGTATGTCGCATAATATGACCTAAACTTCATTTTCTCGCTTTCAAATTGAAAGAAATTTCTAAAGTACGCTTTCATACAATTTGTTTTTCAAAAAGTTATTTTAATAAAAAAATATTAAAATATTAAAAAACCCTGATATTTCAATTTTATGGACTTATTTCATCAGAAATTAATTGAAAAATAGAAAAAATAGTCCAATTGTAAAAAAAAAAACATATTTGGAATCTACACTGTCTCTTCTATAATCGGTTTTAATTTCGTCAAAAAATTCAGCAAAAAGGTCTTGAGACATATGTCCAAAGTCACTATTTTCTTGTGGCATTGACACATGATCTTCAAGTTGCAGGTCAAACTAGGTCCAAAGCTTAGGTTCGGGTCCCCAAGTCTTTTTTCGAATCGAAAAACAAAGCAAAAACCCAACTAAAAATTCAAATTAAAAAAAATGGGATCTCATTCTAAAATGGGATCCCTACCATAAAAATTATTATTATTATTATTTTGAAACATGATCCCGCTTTTAAAAACGATCCCATTTTGAAAATGGGATCCGATTTCAAAAAAAAAAAATATATATATATATTTTTATGAAATGGGATCCCATTTTATTGAAGTTGATTTCAAGTTTTTTTTTGGTAACCTAGGGGTGTCCCTACGACTTAGCCCAACGTGTTCCCTTTACGGGGTGAGTTGAGGTGAGACTAGTCCCTTATGGGTGCACACAATAGCCCACAAACCACATGCATCGGGTAAGCTCGAGCCTTAGAGTCGAACCTGGAACCAGTGGGGAGAAAACCCATGGCCCAAGCCAAATCCACTACTTTGTAGGTGTCGATTTTGAGTTTTTTGATAAGGAAAAAACTTCCACATTTCGTAGGTCCTCATCTTCTTGCATTTACCCTCTCAGTATTGAGATTTGGATTTGTTCCTCCTTGATCACCTCTCTTCTTTCATGATAGACAATATCCCTAGGAGAGAAAACCAACACACGGATGCCATGGCGAGCGCTTCCTCCCTAGTACCTCGAATGAGGACATAGAAGAATACCACTTTGTGGTTCATATTCTTTGCTCTCCTGTTGTTTCTAATCGACCTGAATTTGATGCTCTCGTGTGTACTCATGTAGACTTGGAGGAATGGTATTCCAACATTTACAACTATCTGAATTCTGTAAACTTTCCTGATGATGCGACAAAGAATGATCACAATAGGATATGAAAGCTTTCAATCCATTATGTTGTACTATCAATTTTTTTTAATCAAAAATCCTACAATGGTCTTCTTCTTCGGTATCTCACTAAAGAAAAAATATCCCTCGCCCTTAAGGAAGCTCATTCGGGTACTAGGGGTGGAAATTTTAGTGGTAAATCCCTAGTGCAAAGACTGATCCACATGGGATACTTTTGGAAAACAATGGTACAAGATTCCTTCATCTTTATCAAGAATTTTTTGTAATGTCAATAGCATAGTCGTCTCATTCATGCACCTACTCAAGAACTTCAAAATAAAACCTCTCCTTGGCCATTCACAAAATGGGGGTTGGATATCATTGGAAAGATATCACCTCCTTCTAAAGAACATGTCTTCATCATCACTGCTACAGATTACTTCAAAAAATGGGTTGAAGTTATCCCACTTCGATCCATGAACACTGAAGCTATTTGTAGATTTCTTCTAAATAATATCATTTCTCACTTCAGATTGCCTTCTGCCCTTGTTTTTGACAATGGTACACCATTCAAGAACAAAGAGGTGAAGCAATTCCTAGATAAGTTTCATATTCAACATAGATTCTGTACACCTTACTATCCTCAATCCAATGGCCAAGTTGAAGCATCTAATAAAAATCTTGAGCTCATTCTTCAAAAAATAGTAAATAAACATGGTAAATATTGGCTTATCCAGTTAACATATGATTTGTGGGCCTATCACACAAGCATTCGTATGGTGATGGGAACGACGCCTTACAACATTGTGTATGGTGTGGAAGCTATCAAGCCTTTGGAGTTGGAAATTTCATCTTTACAGGTTTCCCTTAAAGGGTTAATTGATGATGAAACTTACCATTCTAATCCTTTGCATTAGCTTGAGTTGCTCGATGAGCATCGATTACAGACACTATACCATCTTAAAGCTTATCAATGATCGCTATCTAGACACTATAATCAAGGTGTTCTTCCTAGAAATTTCAAGGTAGGTGACTTGGTTCTTTATGAGAATCAAAGAAATGTAAATGTGCCAACTGATCAAAGGGGAAAATTAAGTCTTAATTGGTAAGGCCCTTACATTGTCACCTCTGTGTATGGTTTTGGTGTCTATGGATTGTCATATATGGATGGGACACCTCTAAAAGAACTTGTTAATGTGATGTACCTTAATCGATACTATGCATAGTGTCTATGTTTCACATGTGAAATGCTCATCCCTTGTGGATCGCAATATATCATATGTTGGCATCCCTTCATCAACACATTATTAGATTTGTGTTATGATGTGATTGTGTGTGTGTGAAAGGCACATTTATACATGTGTTTTATTATGTTGTGCATCATATTGCGTCTTTTGGTTAGGAAATTAGATCATTGTTGTATTTAATTAACATACAATCATGTGTGTTTATTAGATCATGATAGGATCTAATCTAAACATGCATCCATAAGTATAACATCCATCACATAATCATACATGAAAGTAAAAAACATACGTATAAATGATGAACACCATGATAATAGAAACCAATGTCTCATGTATATATATGTGTGTGTGTTTCAAATGTACATGTATCGTACCACTATCATGAAAAAATAGTGGCGACTATATATGTGTATTAGATGTCTATACAAAATAATACTATACAAAATATATGTATCATCAAGTGCTACAAAAATGGTGTATATCAAAATGAGCATCTAGTGTTTAGGCGCATGGCTCGCTGAGCCCTCCGGCTCTAGTGTTGGTAGTGGTCTTGGCTGGATGGTGGAGATGGAGCAAGATCTATATGACTACGAGGCTGGCATCCCTTCCTGCAATCCTCTGATCTCTCCCTGTGGGGAGGCTATCTATAGGTCTACTCTCCTATGGGCCTCCTATAGTTGTGGATCACCTATTGGCATCACATATGATGCCTACCCTTCAAGGTCATCGAGGTGGCTCTAAAGATCACATTCTTGTACAAAAATCTTAACTCTCATCCTTTCCTCATCTCTCTTGGAGAGCACGACTCGTAGCTCAGCTAACAACCAATCCCTCTGTCCCACAACAATAGTACTGTCGGCGATCCTTTGAACAACCATGACCTATGACTCCTTGTATGTCATCCTAAGGCGCAATTGACTCGAAGAGATGGGGGTATGTCACCTCATTGAAGCTAGCTTGTAAGCCTCTAGGATGGTCCCCTACATCGGCATAGTGGGGGCCACCTCTGATATGCACTATGCGATGAGTGCAATCCACCCTTGTGTTTCCACAACCACAAAGAGAGTGGAATCATTAGTACCACATGATATAATATACAAATTGAAACATGAGCATATACATGAGATAAAACTAAAAGTACTAAAGAGGAAATGGCATAAACAAGTCCCATACCTGGGTCCCTAACCTACCAATGTGGGTCAGGGGGAGGAGCGACATTGGGTCTTGCACCTCCCACACCAGATGCTATTGTTGGTGCTACTAGGGCTACAACTAGGTCAATGGATGCTATTGGTACCACTGTTGAGACTGGGATGGTGAGTGGAGGATAGGACATCCTCTGTTGTTGCCTCGATCTCACTGTCATTGTTCCTTCCTCCTTGCCCTACTACTACTCTCCACCTTCGTACCCTCCTTGCCTCACTATCACTCGATCATCCTGCATGTTGAGACCCCATTGGGGGTATCCGCTAAGAAAACTAGGGTAGGTTGGTGCATCATCCACTATCTTTGGAAGCTGCAAGTGACACCTACATCATCCATAGGATGTGATGAAGTTTGTCCTAGTCATCTGCCTCATCATTTGATGGGATGATGTTGGTTATGTTTAGATGTCAACAATCTCCTAGCCTCGTAGTGCTCCTCATGGCCTGTGTAAGAAGGGACGAATGGGGGATAGTTTGAATAATGTTGAACTGTCTCATAACCCCCTGTCAGTAGGAGGGCTTAATAATGAAATTAGTGCGGCCTAATAGAAAATGGTCACACTGTAGGTTCTATAGATATGTATTGTCATCTACCCATCTAAACACTCTATATGACTACCATTGGATTTGGTTGACCCATAGGGTGTCGAACTATAATCTCCAAAAATGAAGGTCCACATGCCTCTACTATTGCACAAGCTCATACCAATGATCCATGGGTGTTGTATAGTCTCTCACTCGAGGATACTTGACTAGCCGAGTACATGTGATGTGAGCGAAATCCCACACCTATAATAGGGTGCATGTAGCGAGGCTCGCATAATCATAGTTGATGAACTTGCCTAGCTTGTGGTACAAGTGGATGAGCATGTTGTGGCCCCACACAAAGAATGTCTTGTGTTGCTCCATCACTCTAATGGTATGGATGAGGCCCATATGAAGGTGAGAGCCTCACCCATCCATGGTGACCCACATGGCCACTGTGACAACCATCACTTGTCATATGAGGGGGACCACCATGTTTCCCTACTTGAACCAACATATATGTGGTTAGTCCCATCACTATTGTCGTCACACCCTAAGCAATACTAGATTCCCTCATCCCACTCCTAGGAAAAGCATGAGTCATCTATAGCCACCCACTATCCATGGATGGGTAGGTCAGTGATGCGGTATACATTGTCCAGGGTGATAGTCATCTCACTCATTGGTAGTTGGAATGTCGAGGTGGTAGTGTCCCACTACTCCATCAATTCCATGAGCATCCAGTCATGGAACATCTTTGGCATGGTGTACACATACCATAGGATGACTCATCGGAGATCTCCCTGCTCATTTGATGACATATGTTGCACCTAATCGTGTATTAGCTATAGCACCCATCCACCGGGGTGCTCTCTGATCTCTAGATAATCCTACAAAGATGGGAAAAATATTTAAGTTAGAACCATGTTTTAGATCA